>JAVSBV010041768.1:0-11231 GCA_033117975.1 Parotocinclus spilosoma
GGGGGGGGGGGGGGGGGGGGGGGGGGGGGGGGGGGGGGGGGGGGGGGGGGGGGGGGGGGTGTGTGTGTGGGTGGTGTGTGTGGGTGTGTTTTTAGGATCCAGTCCCCCCTGAGCTTCTTAATTTGCTGCAGAAATCTGAAAATCCTTTACTACAAAGTCTCTTTGAAGCCTCAGACACTGGAGAAAATGGTGGACGAGGCCACAGCAAAGTAGCTACTGTTGTCTCCAAGTTCAAGGTACTCTTAGTTTGTGATGTTCTAAATTTGCACCTACTTAAGACAGATTTTATTGTATGTTTTTACACTATGAATAGCTCCAGAGATCCCAGTTCAACCCTGAGCTCTGACTCGTAACTCTAAATTGCCTCCAGTGTGACTGTGTCTAGCTGGTGTTATAATCTTGCTTGTCTCATTAAGACAACAGTTTATAACTAACACCTGTACACCTTTCATGCACTTTCATGGGCTTTATTTCCTAAACCCGTCTCTCTTTTCCCAATGTTGGTTTTGTTTAACCTGTAAAATTAAAAGGAAAAAATAGATTTGTGGTCACACTTTCACGTGTACTGGGGTTTTTTCGAACCAATTCACTTGTGTTGAGCATTGTTTCCATAGACCTGGTTGAGGGTTTCTCAATGGGATCTGGCAACCCTGAAATTAGCTGCAGCAACCCCCCCCCAATAGACCATTCAAAAGAAGCTCATCGCCATCTTTTTGGCAAGACATAAAAAGCTGCATTGCATACTGTTAGGAGGCATAAAAATTAAGATCCATATTTGCTGAAAAAGTGATCCAAGTTTACAGAAAAGCCTAGGAGGTTTCTTTTCTGTGAGATTATTGGCCGAGTCATGTAAACCTGGAGTTTTCTCATTACCCGATTACCCAAGTGTATGTAAACTCGTTAACTGGGTTACTGATTAAATCTCATTTTCTGCAGTAATCGGCTAAAGTGCCTGTAAACAGACAAACAAGCATTTTAAGTGCAGGTTTAAAACTAAAAAATAAACACAAAGCTTAGGTTTAATATGTGGTTTAATATTTAATATATGTAGAATAAATAATTTTTAAAAATGAGAAACGCATTAACCAGTGGGTAATGCACGGTGACAGTGGAGATTTGCACATAGCAGATATTGTACTTATTTCAGTGTGGCATATTACATGGCTATTTTATTTTAAAGGCATTTAAGCTCTGACAGCAGTTGGGTAGAAATTATTTCCCAGTCTTTTTGTCCTTGCTTTAATTGCTTTCATTTTGACAGTGGCATGATTTTTGTTGCCACTAATATATAACTGCTGGTTTCCTGGGACGTTCACAGACTGCAGTCTCCAGAGTTTACTCAGTAAAAAAAGATATCTAGTGAGTGGCAGTTCTGCAGATAGATTCCCTGTTATCAATGTTGATTCATCAGATACAGTATTCTAAACTACCGCTCTTTACAATTATGCTGCATCTCATGCATCTCAGAATGAACAACACCAAGTACCTTGAGTTGGTACCCGATCGTAGCATTGTGTTCTTTATAACTGTTCTTGATGAGCGTAAATGTTGACTACTTTTAAATTGGTAATCAAATCGAAACCCAGATACCGACATCCTCCCTTTTTCTACTTCTGACCAATCTCCCAAATTGCTTTCCACTCTGTTCATAGTGTGGAACATAAGCCTTCTTCACCCCCATGTTGAGCACAGTCACCATTATGAAGTATTTTTTTAATTTTAAATGAGAAATTATAGTAATCATTAATAATAGTTGTATTTTTATGTTTTCACATCTTTAAAATTTTACAAAATGTGCCTAAACTTTTTTTTAGAAGGCTGCATATTGTTTATTTGTAGCCTGCGGAATTTTCACTAATACTTTCATGAGTCTAATTCACAGAAATGTAACTTAAATGAAGTTACTAAATACTTTTACATCTGTCTGTAGAACTCCTTGGAGAATTTGATGAAGATTCTGCATAGCACCTCTCCACATTACACCCGCTGTATCAAACCCAACCCCGACTGCAAGCCACTTACCTTTAAGAAAGATGAGGTGAGTATAGTTATATAGTTATTAAATTTACATTTACAGCATTTAGCAGACGCCCTTCTCCAGAGCGACTTACAACTGATACAGTCTTACAATCCAAGCAATTGTGGGTTAAGGCCCTTGCTCAGGGACCCAACTGTGGCAGGTTGGCAGAGGTGGGATTTGAACCCCAGACCGTCAATTCAATTCAATTCAGTTTTATTTATATAGCGCTTTTTACAATGGAGCATTGTCTCAAAGCAGCTTTACAATCTTATATTAGCTTAAAAGGCCAATCCAACGTTGAGCAAGCCTAGGGTGACAGTGACAAGGAAAAAAATCCTTGAAAGAGGTAGAAAAAAGCCTCAGGAGGACCAAGACTCAACAGGGGACCCATCCTCCATGGGTGGCCTAGATGTTCATTAAATAAATACTTTAAAGTATATGAAATTATAGCAAAATTAGGTAAATCATTTAAATCAATAACAAATTAATAATACATTTTAATTAGTAATAAAATAAATAAACTCCCATTAGAGTTTCTTATAACTGTAAGGACCTCATCAACAAAGTGAACGGATATCGATCAGATAATTATTAAACAGTTCATTCCTGTATTCAGGTGAGACAGTGATCTAAACAGTGACTGGACACTGACGGGCCATTACAGGACAGTAAGAGTAACATGTAAAGACTTTAATAACTTACGTCCAGGATCCAGAGACAATGTGTTTGGGTGTGAATAGGATAGAAAGGCAAAGACAGATAAGCCCCGAGTATCAGACTCGGGATCATCCCTGTGGTATTCCGGATTCACAATCCTGCCCGGTTTTCTTTTTTTCCCCCTTCTCCGTCTCCACTCTTAACACAGAAGGATTCCAGCTCATCTTAAAAGCCATTCTGTCTACTCATATTTCAGGTCTGTCTTTAAAGACTAGCCTTGTGTTTCCATACTGTAACATGACCTCATGGGGTTCTGCTTACCACTTCAGAAGCTGTTGTCACAGGACGAAATGGGCACAGAATAACAAAGAGGGGGTTGGGGGTGCTGGTGGGGGTGGGGGCGGGGGTAATGAGGTCAATTGATGTTAGTACCTGCATATGCAAATCTCCGAATATCTTGTCAAAGGAGGGGGGAACTAAACGTTGTTTTTGTTTCCATTTTTACACAAGAAAAGTACACATTGTTTTGAACTGTTATTCTTCAGAAATAAAAATTGGTGGGTTTTCACTTGTTTAGTTATCATTTTAAACCACTATTTCTACACCTTTCTTTTAATTGCTGGTGCCAACGTTTTTTGTTTGAATACTTACTCAAAAAAATGTGTATGGCTTACATTTGTTTACAATAAAATCAAAAGAAAACTGGCATCACGGGGTTCTACTCAGAAGTAGTCGTCACAGGACTAAATGTGCAGAGAATAACTAAGAGGGGGTGAGGGGGGTGGATGGGGTTAATTGGTGTTAGTACTTGGAAATGAATTTGCACTGGGCAAAAAGTGTTTGTTATCTAAACCCATTTCCTAAGGAATTCAGATGGTCCCTTTAACCTTCATGAGCTAAAAGGCACGTTAACCATCTGGACGAGGAAAACAAAGTCTCGTAAAACATAGAAATGTTTGCTGCATTAATAAAAATGTTGTTGGTCTGCATTGTTGTTGCTAACATTTAAAGACACATTTGATGGAACAGATGCGCTTCCATTTGCAGATTTCCTTGGTGCAATTTTCATTTGTAACCTGGTCCATTCTGTATCCATTTTTTGCACCAATTCCCCTTTTTTAGAGGGAAATCAGAAGAAAGCAAAAACTTGGTGAAAATCCCTCAAATCAAGGCAACTTCAAATGTTCGTACAGTAATGATGGTCATTTTATCAACATAGGAACCCAGCTCCATTATATATACACAAAAGTATTGGGACACACCACTTAAACGCAGTCCCATTGCCACAGATGTGTAAAAATCAAGGTGGCTAGCCAGCAATCAGCCTTTAAAAAAATTTCCAGAAGCATTGTTTGTCAAAGATTTGTTTAATAGCTCACTGAGTGCGGTATTTTAATAAGATGTCGTAGCTGAAACAAGTCAGTGTGTGACTTTTTGAGTGGTATTATTGAACAGTGGAAGCATGACAGAACGGGGTCGACGAGTGCTGAGGCGGATAGTATAGAAAATTCACTAATGCTCTGCAGTTCCAAAGCTCCTCTGTCATTAAAATCAGCACAAACACTGTGTGCCAGGAGCTTGGTGGCATGGGTTACCATGGGCGAGCGGCTTCATACAAGGCTCACATCACCAAGCACTGTTAGACAGTGCGGTGTGGCACATCCCAATGTGCTCTGGAGTAGTGGAGCCGTGTTCTGTGGAGTGACAAGTCACGCTTCTCTATCTGGCAAGGTAGAGTAGAACGTTACCCATCGGACTGACTACATGGTGCCAAAGTTCGGTAGAGGAGGGTTGATGCTATGGGTTGTTTTACAGGGTTTGGCCTAGATCCATTAGTTCCAATGAAGGTCAATCTCAATGCGTCAGTGCAGAAAAGGTATCGTGGAAAATTGTAGGCTTCCAGCTTTTTGGGAACAGTTTAGGGAACAGTTTTCTGTACCCCAAGGGTGGCACGGTGGCTCAATAGGTAGCACTGTTGCCTCACACAAGAATGTTCCAGGTTCAATCCCAAGGTGGAGCGACCTGGGTCCTTTCAGTGTGGAGTGCGCATGTCCTCGCCGTGTCTGTGTGGGTTTACTCTGGGTACTCTGGTTTCCTCCCACAGTCCACAGACATGCGTGTTAGGTTAACTGATTACTCTAAATTCGCTTTGGCTATTGAATATATATACATATATAGGACTAGTCTTGAGATTAACTTGCGTGTGTCGCTGAGATGGCCATTTCATGCCGACGTTAAAGAAGCCAAATAAACACACAAACATCTGTACCCCAATGCACAAAGCAAGGTCTGTAAAGGCATAGTTAGGTGAGCTTGGTTAGGTGTTGCAGAACTTGATTGGCTCACACAGGGCTCTGATCTCAACCCATTGAACAACTTTGGGAGAAACTACAATGTAGATTGCAAGCCCTCTTGTCCAACATCAGTGTCTGACATTACAAATGCTCTGGATGATCGGGCTAAATTCCCTCAGACACAGTCCAAAACCCTGGAAATAAAGCCTTCTCACAAGAGTGGAAATCTGTTATAGCTGTAAACTGCATATTAATGACAATAATAAGAATGGTCTGTCATTAAACCTCCTGTAAGTTTAATGTTCAAGTGTCTAAATACTTTTGTCTCTATAGCGTATATTGTAAACTATCGACTGTACTGCAGAACCATTCTCAAAGGATAAGAGGTCATGAGTTATGAAGGTCATGAATTATTAAGCACAAAACAGCACTGTGCGTCAGCCAGCGGGTCAGACGCTACATTCCCTCCAAACTTAATCAGCCAGTTGAATGCAGAAACAACGAGCCTATTGTTGGACAACGTCTAGCAGTGTGAATCAGCAAGACATGCACATGTGGACCAGCGTGTTTGCTACAGCACAAGTACACAGTTTAGATAAATTATTAAAACCACTGGGTTCGTAAGGAAGTTAGAGCAAGTGTTACACATCAGATTAGCGTCCACATAAACATGCAGACACAGGGTTCCTGGCAAACACAGTTGGTTCAACCAATCGTTAACCTCCTAACAATACACTATCACAGCTATTTAGATTAACATGGCATTTGCATTTTATTACAGCTTTTAAGCATTCTCGAGAGAATCAAGTATACAGCAGGATGCGTGTTTGTTCATATTTATTTGTTTATCATTGCATCAGCACCATGGCTAACCACTTGCGACACTTCGGCACCACAGAGGATGTGGAGAATATTTTAGATATCATGTGACATGAAAAACAAATGAAAATACTCATTTTAAAATAATAAACCTTCCTTGTTTTAGGCCAAACAATTATTTGTTTCAGCCAAGTATTTTAAGTGCATCTTGCCATACATTAAGTTGTTCACTTTAATTTTTAATGGTGTTTACAGACATTGCTTTTTATAGCTTTCTCCCGCTTTGTAAGTGTTATTCTCAGATTCTCTGTCAGATACTCGGGGGACACAACCGAGTGCAGGTACAGAATTTAGATTGGTTTAAGGGTTACAGAATTGATTATGGTCTGGAATGGTCTACCCCTGACAAGACAATTCATTTCTGAGAACCTTTATTTATTTTTTAAAAATGCTACCCATAACAGGTGAGTGGGTCTGGACCTGGATTCCATTTCTTTCCTAAAAATGTATGCAACAACAATAACAAACAGAACGGTACAAAAGTCTCAGGCCACCATTCGATTTATTGTTTCAGCAATGGTCACAACTGAACCCAAAAATCTCCAACTTGGATTCGTCACACCATAATACACGTTTCAATTTCTTCTCCTTTTTATCCTTTCGCCTTCTTAAAGTGTTTTCTTGGCTGCTATCCTATCAAGACCCCATTCCTGATCAAGCTTCTTCAGACTGTAGAAGAGTCAGCTTGGCATCCTGGTGTAAGTGTAAGGGGAATTCACACTAAATACTTGCCACTGTATCCTACAGAAGCTGTTTTTCTTGCTTTTTTCTCCTAGTTTCTAAATATCATACAGAAAGGCCCACTTTTTCACAAACTCAGTGTCTCCTAAATAAATAGCCGTTAAACCAAGTGATGTTGTAAACCTGTATACAATGTTCCTGTATTTTCTGATTCTATTTTAATAAAGAGGCTCATAAATAATTACACCACATCATCTCTAACACAATGGTACATATAATCGAATGACGGTGACACTGAACTTCCAATTCAATCTCGATTCCAGACTCTGTCATGTCTAGAGTTTGTGTTACGAATGTTATGAATATAGCCACTAATGCAAAGTTGAATAGAACTAATTTAGTGGGCCTGTGTGGTGCTGGACCCCGGACCAGAAGGTACGGGATTCAAATTCCAACTCTGCTACAGTCCCTGAGCAAAGCCCTTAACCCACAATTACTTGGATTGTAAGACTATTAATTCGTCACCTTCCTAGAATAATGGTCTAAGTCATATTTTCAGGTTTGTCAGGAAACACAAAACCTGAACAAAAGATAGAAAATATGATTTTTCATCAATAATTGTTAATAATTATTTTACTTTTTATTTTACTCAACAATAGATGACATACAAGTCACACTCTTGACTTTTTGCCATTTTATTACAGGGGTAGAATGATCTGTTAAACTAAGGACATTTGTGACTTTACCGGAGGTGGACAGCATGGTGAGGAGGTGATTTAGGCAAAAAAATATATCATTTTGGTCAGAAAATGACACGGGCCATTATTTCAGAAAGGTGACGAATGGTAAGTCGCTCTGGATGAGGGCGTTTCCTAAATGACATAAATGTAAACTAATAGACACTAACAGTGGCGAAGTCTTTTGCACAGTACTATATATTCCACACTCTCACAACCTTGTGAAAGTCATTGACGTATATAGACGTCAGCACATTATCCATTCTCTGCAGTCAGCAGCTGCATTGATGTCAGTGACAGAGCTAAAGATATCAGGAGAAAACCAGCAGTAGTATAGTGTATGTGATAAGCAACAACAACAACATACTGCCTGTCCATGAGGACGTGCTTCTGAGGTTAGGTTCTTAACAGTGTCTCCTATCCAACTTGTTTACATAATGTTATAATTCATAATTCATATAAGTCATAATGTGAGGTATGCTGTAGAATCGATTCTTCTCAGTCATAAAATTTCAGTTAACTAGACACTTTGTTAGGTTCACCTGTTTAACTCGTTAATGCAAATATCCAATCACATTTAGGAGCGTAGATATGGTCAAGACGGCCTGCTGAAGTTTAAACCAAGCATCAGAGTGGGGAAGAAAAGTGATTTGGGTCAATTTGAACGTGTCATGGTTGTTGGTTCTAGATGGTCTGGGCTGGTGGGAGAATTTCAGAAGCTATTGATCTACTGGGATTTTCATCCACAGCCAACTCTAGGGTTTACAGAATGATTACATTTACAGTATTTATCAGATGCCCTTATCCAGAGTGACTTACAAAAGTGCTTTAAGACATCAGTAACATCATCCATTCTTAATAATAAGGAATATAAACAAGAATACACTCCTGAAACTGTAAAGGTTGTGTGTTTTTTTTGTTTTTTTTCAGCAACTTATATGGGTGAAAATGCCTTAAGGTGCAAGAGGAGACTGGCCAAAGAGGTTCAAGCTGATAGAAAGACAACAGCAACTTAAATAACCCTCAGTGAAAACGAGGTAGGCGGAAGAGCATATCTGAATGCGGAACACAACAAATCAGTTGATGGGCAGATGGGCTACAACAGCAGAAGACCCCGCTGCATGTGACTCCGGTCAGCAAAGAACAGGCAACTGAAGCTACAAGTCGCACAAGCTCACCAAATTTGGACAGCAGAAGACTGACAAAACGAGGGCCGATCTAATGAGTCTGAAGATCTGTGGCGTTCAGATGGTAGATTCAGAATGTGGTGCGAACAACATGAAAGTGTGGATCCATCCTGCCTTGCATCAACGGTTCAGGCTTCTGATGGTGTAATTGGATACGAGGGATGTTTTCTCGGCACATTCGGATCCTTAACGCCAACTGCGCAAGGTTTAAACACCACATCCTACCTGATTACTGTTGCTGACCATGTCCATCCCTTTCTGACCACAGTGTACCATCTTGTGATGTCTACTTCCAGCATTATAATGCACCATGTCACAGCTCAGATAATCTCAAACTTGAGATTATCATGACAGTGAGTTCCCTGTTCTCGAATGGCTTCCACAGTCACCAGATGTCAACCAAAAAGAGCACCTTAGAGACGTGGTGGAACGGGACATTTGTATCATGGATGTGCAGCGACAAATCTGCAGCAACTGTGTAATGCCACCACTGTCAATACGGACTACACTCTCAGAGGAATGTTACCAGCACATTGCTCAAGCTATGCCACAATGAAAGGCAGTTATGAAGACAAAAGGTGAACTGGGTGTACTTATTAAAGTGGCCGATCCTATCACCTATAAACGGAGCATATACTTAAATAATATGCGCAATGTAATCAGAAATGATATGGTTACACAATACCATGCACATCACAATGAAGTCTCGTCACGTCGCCCAGCCCT
Source organism: Parotocinclus spilosoma (assembly GCA_033117975.1). NCBI lineage: Eukaryota > Metazoa > Chordata > Actinopteri > Siluriformes > Loricariidae > Parotocinclus > Parotocinclus spilosoma. The sequence goes on from JAVSBV010041768.1 coordinate 9,182, forward strand.
AGTTTGGGAACAAAACATGACGAAATACATGCAGAAAAAAAAAAAAAGCGTGGTGTGATCCCATGATTCACTCAGAGGATTATTCATATCCTAGATTGTTTGATCCAGGTTAAGTCAAGTCAATTTATTTATGTAACTTTTTTTTTTGTTTGTTTTTTTACAATGGTGCATTGTCAAAAAGCAGCTTTACAATACTATATTATCTTAACAGGCCAAACCCAAGTTAAGCAAGCCTAGGGTGACAGGCTGCGTTAGTGGTTAAGGTTCTGGACTATGGACCCTTAACCCACAATTGCTTGGATTGTAAGACTGCATCAATTGTAAGACGCTCTGGTTAAGGGAATCTGCTAAATGCTGTAAATGTAAACGTGACAGTGGAAAGGAAAAACTCCCTGAATGCACAAGAAAAAAAACTTTGGGAGAACCAAGACTCAAAAAGGGACCCATCCTCCATGGGTGGCCTAGATGTTAACTGAAATAGTTAAGTTGGAATTAATAGTCCAAGTACGTAATACATTTTTTTATGGAATAACGAAATAGATTTAGGATAATTAGGATTAAGTCCTCAGCGGCAGCACGGTGGGTAGCACCGCTGCCTCACAGCAAAAGGGTCCTGGGTTCAATCCCAGGGTGGAACAACCTGGGTCCCTTCTGTGTGGAGGCTGCATGTCCTCCCGGTTTCTGTGGGTTTACGGTTGTCTCCGGGTACTAGCACAGGCCAAAGACAAGCGTGTTAGGTTAACTGGTGTCTCTAAAGTGGCCCTTAGTGTGTGACTCTGTGCGTGACTGTGTCCGTTTGCCCTACAATTGATTGCCATCCTGTCTAGGGTTGTTCCTGCCCCTGTGCCCAGAGTTGCCGGCTGGACACCCGCTGGCCCGCGACCCCGTGTGGATTATGCGGAAGATAATGAATGAATGAGTCCTCAGCGGCAAGTTATTGGAGGCACATCGTCTCCTAATACCTAATGACACATAGCTTATACCACAACAACTGCATGCTTTCCTTCTTAAAGAGTGGTGAGTCAAAATCGTAAATCGTTTATACTAACATTTATTGAGATGAGACACAGGCAATAGAAGTTCTTCATATTCCCTGGCGTTATGGAAGCAGTGGACAAGCAGTAAAATTTCTTTTTTCAGCCTTTCCATAAACAAAGAACTTCAGTATTTTGACAGCTACTACAGGCACATCTAAACATGTGCAAAAAACAAATAAGACTATGGGGTTCCAGAGCCACATAAAGCACAAAGAAACATCAAAATTTGTTACAGTGCTTCTGTGGGGTAGATCAGTTCCCTGAAAGACGAAATAATAGGTGATGAATTCAAATTAGTATGCTAACACAACCCTGCGGTACACCCTAAAGCCTGCATTGCTGTATATGTATACGCACAGAACCCATCTGATGTCACTGCAGCAAAATAGAACAAAACAAATCAGAATCTAATCAGCCTTCTTTAAGATAGACCTGATACTTTAGTTTGACATCAACCAAAATATGCATTGATACAGTATTACAAAACGAAAGATCAGCCAGACAATACAAAGACTCAAAGAGCAAATGTGAAACACTTTATATTTGTTAGACAGAATATAGAGGTGGTGGGGGAACAAACAACTACATTTTTTTACATTTAAGGCATTTAACAGATGCCCTTATCCAGAGTGGCTTACAACTCATACAGTCTTACAATTCAAGCAATGGTCGGTTAAAAGTCTTGCTCAATGACCCAACTGTGGCAGTTTGGCAGAGGTGAGATTTGAACCCTTGACCAGCAGAGCCAGAGGACAGTACCCTAACCGCTAGGCTACCACAGTTCATGAGTACTACCTACAGTAGGACATGGACATAAACTTGTGAATGTTGTTTACAGCTTGTCACAAAAAAAAAAGCATTACAACAGTCAAAAGTCAAAACGTGAGTCAACATGCAGGCGAGCGCACAGTCTGTAAGGTAGTATCTCTCACACTCTCTCACACACTCTCACACACACTCTCTCACACACACACACACACACACACACACACACACATCCACACCTTAACTGT
>JAVSBV010041779.1:0-11231 GCA_033117975.1 Parotocinclus spilosoma
TATTTTTAAATAAAAATGTATTTTTATTTCTTCCTCCTTCCTTGTATTGATTTCACATAGTCCTCGAGAAATTGAAACGTGCTGAAAAATAAATAATTATGTGTATTTTTTTTTTCCTCCTTCCTCAGTATATTCTTAAGTAGGGACATCCGAGGAACAAGCAATTAAAAAAGTCTGGCCTCAAGTACAGTACCCATATTTCCCCACCTGTGTGCACATAATGTCATTGTACTGCTGTATAAAAACCTTTGGTACAGCAAATAGAGAATTAGAGGTCTATATACATTTTGAATTTAAATTTAATGCATGCTAGCTATAGTCATAAACTTCATACTGGTAAACATTTGTTTTTAATTAGAGTCACAAGTTATCCTAAAAAATAAGCACGCTGAACTGCATCAAAACAATGCTAAAACAAACTAAAGTTGGTTATGCTAACTTATCGTGAAAATGATTTACAAAACTTCACACAGCGGGGTCCTATTCACATTTCTTGGTACGGAAAAATTCCTAGCTCATACTGGCATAGTAGCAGCCTTTCTAAATGGCCCAGTGGCTGTCATCTTTGAATTGGGTGGGGATCGCTGATCTACTGTGTTCCTCATTTCTTTTTAGGTCACAGCTTAGCAAATGCATTTTGATGTAACAGAATGTGTGTATATAAAAAAAGTTTGCTTGTGTTTCACAGCAAGATTCTTTAGTGATATATTTAATTTACCATTTGTAATTGACCAATTTAATAGAGCTGTAGATTATTCGTACAGTATCTCACATCTTATATGTTAAAATGTAACTACTGTAATTATATAATAAAATGGTTACATATCATTTTATTGAATAAAACTGAAAATTTGATTATTTGATCCAACAAAGTAGTGAGTCTACAGCTTATATAATAGTGTAAATTTGCTCTGCCCTCACAATACCTCAAAACACAAACATTAATGTCTAAACCGCTGGCAACAAAAGTGAGTACACTCCTCAGTGCAAATGGTCAAATTGTCAAATGTCAATTATTTTATAGCACTGCCTTAACTCTTTTGGGCATGGCATTTACTAAAGCTTCCCTGGTTTCCACAGAAATCCTCTTCTATTACTCTATGACAACATCACAAACCTGGTGCATGTTAGAGACCTTGCGATCTTCCAAAGATGTTCCACAGGGTTTAGGTCTAGAGACGCACTATAAAGGCCAGTCCAGCACCTTTACTCCCAGTTCCTTTAGCAAGTCAGTGGTCGTCTTGTAGGTGTGTTTGGGGATGTTATGTTGGAATACTGCTCTGTGACCCACTTTCCAAACACAGGGGATCATGCTTTATTATGCCATAGTACATTGGTATTCATGGTTCCCTTAATGTGCAATCCCAAACCATGACATTTCTACCACCATGCTTGACTGTAGGCAAGAAACATTTGTCATTGTACTCTTCACCTGGTTGGGGAAACAAATGCTTTCAGTCAAACCATGCCCGGGCCACACCAGAGGGCAGTAACTCTGTGAGGGAACAATGAGTCCTCAGTGGGAAGTCCTTGGAAGCACAATGTCCTAAAGTTACAAAATTTTGCAGATAAGCAAATCTAAAGAGATTTTTGTACATTATTTTATTCATCTGTTATTACTTACTCAGAATTAATAAAAACTAACCTCTAAGCCACTGAATGAGGATGGGTCCCTTTTTAAGTCTTGTTCCTCCCATGGTTTCGTCCTTCCAATATATAGGGAGATTTTCCTTACCTCTGTCTGTCTAGTCTTGCTCTACTTGAGATTGGAAATCTTCTTATAGCCTAAGCCATCTTTAGGTAGAGCAACAATCCTAATTTCTCAGATCCCCAGAGAATTATTTTCCATGTTGAACTTCCAGTGACCAGTATGAGTGTGTGTGAAAGCGACAACACCAAATTTAGCACACCTGCTCCACATTCTCACTGGAGTCCTTGTAACGTTAACGAGTCACATGATACAGGGAAGGGAAAATGACTAATTTGGCCATAATAATTTGGCCATTTGGGTGTACTCACTTTTATTGCCAATGGTTTAGACATTAATTGATGTGTTAAGTTATTTGAGGGCACAGTAATTTTACACTATTATACAGGCTGTAGGCTGACTACTTTGCATTGTATTAAAGTAAATTGTACAACAGAAATCAACAGCACGTTTCTTACTTTAGAAAATAGGTTTTGCTGAAGAAATAAACAGAGTAGGAATAAACCGACGACAGGTGATAATCTTAATGTTTTTTGGTTTTTTTTTTTTTTTTACATAGACGTGGTGCGGGATTCTCTTGTGGGATCTGGCAAACCTGGCATTAAATGCAGCACTCGCTAGCAAAGACGTAGACAGAAGCCATTCTAATAAGCAATTTTGATCGATAAGTAGCACGCAGTCAGATATGCGTCCTATAGCAACCAGGAAAACAGTAGCTGTAAATTGGATGATGAATTGGATGATTTTTATATTACTTTACTCATGAAATGACCACCCACTGTTTAGCACAGGGAACACATTTATAGCAGACTTTACCTGCATAAGATTGAAGCGTGCCACTTCATTGATAGGAGCATCTGAGATGATTCCGTACTGTTCGGGGTTCACAATTGCCGGGCAGATAAAATACGTCAGGAGGAGGTCTGTGCACATCGTCCTTACTTCCCTCACCTCCAACCCCTCCACTCGCTCTAGTGACTTGTACATCTGAGAGACAATCCAGCGCAAGCTCTGAGGAAAGCAGTAGGTATTTTGCTTCAGGTAGCCAATAAAGGAGTTTACAAGAGCCACTAGCTTAGCTTCATTGGCCTCCACAGCTGCCTGGACCTTTTTGCGATAAGCATCAGAGCCCTTCTCCCCAAAAAGGCGTTCCTGTTGTGCTGGAGTAAATCTCTCAGTCAGCTTGGATGGGTCAGTCTCTAGGTGGTCCTCATCCTCCACAAGCAGTTGCATAATGGGCTCATGCAAGGTGGCAGTAAGAAATAACTTGGCTGAGTAAAGGCCCTCAGAGAAGACCTTGAATAAGATGCTAAAAGCACACGTGCCCCTTCGCAGTAGACGGCGAGGGTTGTCACTCTCCTTCAGCTCAAATTCAATAAGGTAACGCAGGACCTAAGTACAAGCAAAAAAAAGCATGTCTTACAAATTTTGAAACAGCAACAAGAGTACTATTTAAGGCTTTAAACGTCACAATTTCCCCTCACACAATTAACAAATACACTGATTATCTATAACAATTAAAATAAAATTAAAGGAAAAATCAAAGGAAGGCAGATGTCCTCTTTGAATACCTGTAGTAGGAATCCTTCATCATCTTGCATGATGCAGGTACCATAGAGTGAGGTGAAAACTGTGTGAATCACTCCCTGTGCATGATCCTGATTAAGCTTCTCTCCAGCAACCAGACAGGATGCAACCAGTCGTGGATTTTCTCTAAGTCGTCCCAGGAACTCTCCATAGAGACTCTCCTGAAATCCCAGGATCTTATATCCATCCACAAATTGTGTGTTTTCCAGCACCTTAGCATGCTGGCAGCATTCAGCTGGGGATGCCTCAGCACTGTGTGGAAAGAAATGAAGACAATCACTGTAACCGTCTGCACAAGTCATTTCGACAAATATACCTACAAGTTACATAAAAATGCATCATCCTGGTAACTACTATTGTGTTTCTTGCATTACCGCATATCTACAAGTTAATACATACTAAAGATGCTCTTCTTGCACCAAAAGAAGCCATAGTACGTCAAAACTTGGAGCAGTAGCAGACAACAGGGGTTTCCATCCAAATGTTTTGTAAATGTAATGGACATTTATAACATTTCGCAAAAAAGAATGCAAATGAAGTCCGGGTTTCATCCACTACACTTAAGCAAATACAATTTAGATGACGTAGGCTAACACGATTAGAGGTGGCTTTAAAACAATCAAGAAATGAGGGACTTAACTAGACTTTTAACCCTTTCTATCCATTTACTTGTCTTTCTTACTTTACTTATCTTTCTTACGCCTCCTTTCAGGGCTGATATGTATGCGTGTTGGTTGGCCTGGCAGCATGCATGATGCAAATGCTTTTAAAACATCTTCATTCATTCAATTATACCCATCACGACATTAACAAATAAAGTTTACATGCAGTCGGGTTGACTATTAAATCATATCTAAACCAAACAAAACCGATTTTGTTTAGGTCTGACCAAGTGGAATAAAATCAAGTGACTTGATCCATAAATCACAGTTTGATACATGATTACCTTCTGCTAAACACCTGTAAATGATCTAGGCAGAGAGGTACAGTGACGTGAATGAGCCACCTTTGTCTGGATGGGGGACAACAAAACTGTCCGAACTGCTCATGCTTGTCAGTGGATCAAACAACTCTCTCTACTGATGGTCTCTCTGGGTCACTCAGAGCCCGTTTGCTGTGTGTGTGTCCTCATGGAAATACCTAACAGCTAGGTCAGAATAGTTGAGATGGCAGGCAATTAATCTAAATCGAGCTTGGTGCACCCCCTCTTAAAGTAATAATATACACTGCCCACAAAACATAAGGGGATATTTCATTTTGATATATCCCCTAATTGTTGCCAGCAGTACCTATAAATACACATATGGCAAAACATTATGACCATCTCTTTGTTTTTACATTAATCAAATTAATTAAACGAATGTGTGTTATTTTAAGAGGGAACAGCACTGCCTTGCACAGGAAATTTGCTTCACCTCTCTCTCCCTAAGGTTTGCAGGTACAAAGATGCATTGTGACACACTGAATCAATGCAAAAATGTAATGACTTGTATCGTGTCAATTATACCTGTACAATATAAGCAAAACATGTAATATGTTCAACAATGTGATCTATTTGAATGTGCATTAGGAGTGCACAATATGGACAACAGATCAGTATCACTTCAAATTAGCGAGCGTATGTGAGTGCAAGCAGAACAGGCTGTGTTCCCTGAACAACCATAAATAACACATAAACAAATACTAAATAACAGAAAACTAAGTAAAAATGTATAAGTTTAGCACATGGAACCAATTGCTTGTAAATCATAAACAACTTCATTATAATTTGCAAAGTTACAATACAAGATAGTTTATATAAAATTGCTGTTTTCCCCAAGGTATCTTTCAGGGGAATATGTTCTGCAAACAATGACTTTAATTCCAAGCCCTTGCTAATAAAATTAACTGTTAAGCTTATTTAGCTGTACAAGCCAAGATTTAACTTTGCTTCTGCTTGGACTGTTTTTATGCATTGATCATACGTCTCTGCTATAAAAGAATGCATTTATGATTGAAGCCACAACAGCTCGGCAGACTTTGCACAAAACTCTGTGTATGATCATCTTGTTAATAACTGAGGTATTCCCTCCTACATATGTTCCTCTCATTTTTTGTACCATATCCTCTTCATTTACATATTCGCTGCTCAAAGAGGTTTCGGTACTTGATCTGGCTGCAATTATTTTTCTCTGGCTAAGAGTTAGGAGCCTGATTGCTGCTCCTTGCCAAGAAGGAGGTCATCTCCTGCTGTTGCGGCAGACTGGCGAAAATACGATTAATTGTGCAGCCCTAGTGTCAATGTCACAGTGTAATCACAGAGATATGGGCGCTCTCTTTACATCTTCTCCAAAATAAACGAAAGGGATTTGGGAAGTTTTAAAATACTTATACAGTGCTTTTAACACAAGTGTCTGACAAACTGGGCATTTTTTTCACATTTTAGCGAAAATAAATAATCGCGAGAAAGCCAAATTGTGAACTCGGCTCGGAACTGTGAGAGTATTACTACACCTCTACTGAGGTCATCAGATCAGTTACTCTTGGCTGTGCCACAATGAGATTTGAAACTTTGCAGTTGTAGCACTGAGACTGTGGAACAGTCCATCCCCAGACAATGGGTCTGCACCCACTACCGATGCTTATGTTTAATTTAATTATAAAAAAAGGCTAAATTAATACATAATAAACTCCAGATATGATCAATTACTATGGATAAAACATATGGGAATAAAGTAGAAATAGTAATACCAATGAAAAACAGAAACACAGGAGAAAAAGAATGACCATTTTCTTTACTATAATTAAAGCATGCGCTAGGAAATTGGTCTGGTTTAAAAGTACCGGTAAGGGTTTTAACACATTTGAGTAGCTGTTACCAATAATAGTGGGTCAGAAACCAATCTAAAACTTGATCGCGAATAAGACATTAAATGCCTGTGTCCAGTACCCTACCAGCTCAGCAGACAATGACACCCTTATTGATATCCTGTCTTTGGACTGCTCCAGAGGTGTTTTAGGCAGAGATGCAGTGCATTTGTAAAATACCACCACCATTTTTGAGTACCATAGTATCCCAGGATACTGTCATACACCCCAACCCTAGGCTATGCTATGGTATGCTAGTTTATGCTATGTAAAACCTGTTAAACAATATGAGAAAATATTGCATTTTATACAAATATTTACAAAGTATTCAAGACAAACTTAAATCACCACTCATCACTCAAGCTGTCCAAAACATCTCATTGTAAATGTTGATTGTGAATGTTGACTATTTTTTAGTATAACTGGAAGTTAGCTAATGTGACCAGTGTGAAAATATACAAAGATGTTCATATTTAGAAATGTTAAAAAAGTAAATTCAAAAGAAAAAGCCAGTTATTATTCACATCTTGACAAAGTCAGATGATAAAAAAAAAAGATTGCTTATCATACAATGGCATGATATACATTTGAGGACACAATATTTATGTAATTAAATTATGACTTCTTAGTACAAGTAAGCAGGAAATGTTGTATTACAGTGTATATTACAGGTTTAAAACATTATGTTCATATTCATGGGCTTAAACTAATTCCATATTTAACTTCTTGCGTGTGAAATAGCACTGGTGTTAGCCACCATTACCTCTCTATTTTCTCTTATTTCTGATTTCTGGGACTTGTAGGGCTAAGAATTTGTTGTAACCAGCATGAATACACTAACTGCAGGTGCTCATGTAATCGCATAGGATAAAAGCATTTATGCAGCAAGAATGTCCAGAAATCAGTAGCAATGATTAATATGTTTACAATAACTTCATCTGATCCCAATTAAATTTCTGTTTTATTTAAGCAGAATCTAATAGTTCAAGTGGTCTTGTACACAGAATAGATTTTTTAAGGTTGGATTAAGTCCTCAATTACATTAAGAAATCCAATAATTTTATTGGATTTTGGCTCATTAATTGAAACCATTTTTGATAACAAAAACAAATATTCTACTCATTTCACATGTAGATAATCATACAAACATACTATATTCATAATATTATATAATACTATATGGCTCACAGAAATAGGGGACATTACAAAAATGAAAAATACCTAATAGAATATCCACTAATTTTATTATTATGTATTGTATTCACAATAATTAATCTAATATTTCTATAATCTGTATCCTTTCACTTATTAAAAAAAAAAATCTAGAAAACAGACAGACTGCAAGTGTGTCGCTGGTTTTGAGAGTTTTTACAATGTCTTATGACAGTAAATTATTTGCCACCACATTAACTATTAAGAGTGTGATGATGCATTTAATAATGTCAAATGCATTCTTTAAACACAAACGGGCAAAATTATACATCTGTATCTTCCATTATATCTTTATAATGTCATTAGAGAAGGGTCATTAGAGAATGGGCATTATAGTTAATGGATGTGTGTATAGTGCTTGGGAACTGAAGGGATTTGAGAGGTTTAAATATATGTGCATAATATTTTATGTTAAAAAGATATCAACAACTTGGCCACGAAAACAGGGTCACATTTTCAATTAAAGTAGCACTTGTTTACAACCACAATTCCAATGAAATTGGGACGTCGTGTAAAACAAATAAAAAGAGAATAAAAAAGATATGCAAAACAATTTAATGTTCAAACATAGAAATGTTATTGTTTGTTTGCAAATAATCACAAATTTGGAATTTGATAAATACAAAACATTCCAAAAAAGCTGGGATGGGCCATGTTTATCACTGTGTTACATCACCTTTCCTTTTAACAACACTCAATAAGCATTTGGGAACTGAGGACACTAATTGATGAAGCTTTGTAGGTGAAATTCTGTCACATTCTTGCTTGATGAACAACTTCAGTTGCTCAACAGTCTAGGGTCTCCATTGTTGCATTTTGCACTTCATAAAGCGCCACACATTTTCAATAGGAGGCAGGTCTGGACAGAAAGCAGGTCAGTCTGGTACCCACACTCTTTTACTACAAACCATGCTGTTGTAACATGTGCAGAATGTGGCGTGGCATGGCATTATTTTGCTGAAATAAACAGGGACGTCCCTGAAAAAGACATTACTTGGATGTGCAAATTAAAGCTGTGCAAGTTCAATTGTGCAAGCCCTCACACACCCCCATAACCATCAGAGATTATGGCTTTTGAAGTGTTGATAACAATCCGGACAGTCCTTTTCCTCTTGGCCATTTCGAACAAAGCTTTCGAATGAAACAAAGCTCGGATAGGAATATAGTGATGAAGTAATTTTGGTAAATTGGTAACTGGTTATATAATATTGTATTGGGGTACTTTTGGTAAAAAGTGCCAAAATGTTCCAGGGAAATACTGTAATTACATTTTTTAAAAAAGCTCAGTATCTAAAGGATTAAACTATTATATTTTTTATATCTAAATGTTTTTCTTTCCATCACACCTTGTCTGTTTGTGTGTGCTGCTGAGAGTATTTATTTTGCCATGGCGAATATTGGTATAATCGGATTTTTACTATCGGATAGTTGGATTGCTACACTGACCTTGTTAACTCAACATGCTTAATACAGGAAAGGAAAAGTTTTCTCAAAAAGTAAATCTGATTTTAACAGGCAAGGTCATTGTCCATGCTTTGTTGATTGGTTTTAGTGCAAATTGTGTGCCTATAGTTTTGCTGGACTGCCCTATATATGTATAATTAAATTGTTTAATCGTATGCTGACAAAAGTCTAGTCTATATGATTTCTGTCAGTTTAAGTATCAAATTTTATATTTGTTATCCAGATTTACTTAAATCGCTTGGATTGCTACACTGACTTCATCAACTCTTAACATGCTTATTAAATACAGGAAAAAAAAAAGTCTCTCAAACACAAAATCTTGATTTTAACAGGCAAGGTCATTGTACATGTTGTATGGGCATTGTTGATTGGTTTCAGTGCAAAGCTTTGTGCAGTGTTACTCATTTACAAAATGTTTCTAGTGTCTGATTAATTCATCACCGCTGTCATTTTTGCTGGAACACCCTGAACATGTTGAATTGAGTGCAGACTGCAGGACACTTTAACTCTTTAACACTCCTTTTGTGTGCTAATATGCAGTTCCTTTGGCCCTCTAAATTTCCATGCAGTTGTTAATTCTCTGATGTGCTTAAGATATGCCAAAAAAAATTTTCAATTTGATTCATGTCAGTTTCCATCCACCCACAAAGGTGTAATCACAAGGTGAGTGTCCAGAGCTAGCAACCAATATAGTCCCCAGTACATTGGGTGTTGCTTAATGAAACTGTATGATTACACCCTCCCTTCCTTTCCAATTCTATAACATATCTCCAGGGAAACCATTAAATTATATAAAAACTTTGCATAATACATGTAATCACTTTTGGAACCATTTTCTAAAAAATATCTAGCATATAGAGTACAATTTAATTGTAGGTTAAATAAATGATATTTTTAAATTATTATTAAATAATTTTTGGCTTGTTTACATAGATGTGGTTACTCATTTCTCTTTGCTCCTGGAACTAAATGTAGGACCTGCAAAATGACTACCAAACACTCTTCAGAAGACTGCAACACAGTATATGCTTGAAGAAATGAAGAATTTCATTCCAGACTTGATCTTCCAGACAGTAGAAAAATCTCAACAAAAAAGATATTTTCTTGACGTTATTGGACAGTTATTGGAAGTACAAATCCTGAATATAGACAACATGTCAACACAATTACTGATGACGTGTCAGTTACCTTCTGAACAACTGAATGCAACTTTACATGGACAGGGAGGAACTAAGCTAAGCATTACTGAAAATTGTAGTTACCTGGTTAAAATGAGGCGGTCAAGGTTTATCCTCTGTTGTTTGGCTATCCAAGCTGCACGGTATAGCCTCTCGGCTGTTTTCAGCACGTCGCCATTGAGCCGCTGGATAAGCTGTTTCTCTGAAGCCACATACAGTCTCTCCTGCTTCAGGTGATGGGCCAGAGTATGAATATCTGGCTTCACCATATTTCAGCTCAGCCACAGGATGGAAGTCACTGGGAGGACAGTAGAGAACATTAAACGTTACTATTGTAGAATTTGGATTGGGAACCGTTTAAAGCACACTGTTCTAGTATTAAAGGACAGTACAATGAACCATGAAAATCTGAAACGTACATAATTGTACTGCTAATAAATTCAGCAAAAAAGTTGTAGCAAAAACAATCTCACATATTATTCAAGATACATTCTAAACATATTGTACAGAACATTTAGATTTGTGATAAGAGCACAGCTTCTTCCCTTAAAAACGGTTTTACTCTACTGACGCATTTCCAAGACAACACAAACTTTATGCACACAAACACATGACATGACAAATATGACTTATTATAAGACTTAATTATAAAACCAACTATTTAGTTCTTAATTTTTTATTTAGTTTTAGTCGCTATAACTTCGCACATTTGCTCTTCGAACCAACGTTACTTGGTAACGTGTTTTTTTAGCATACTGTTGCTTCTTCAATACCACTTTCTGATTTACACTGCTCACAAAAATGAGGGGATATTTCATTATGGATATTTCATTTAATGTCTTTATAATATATTGTTTTGGAAAAAAAATTCTGCAAATAAATAAATAAAATGCTGAATGATAAAAAAGACAACAAGCGTTCCATTACCAATGTATTTGCTTAGGGCAAGAGGCGCCATCTAGCGACTTATTGTGTGTTAATAACAGCAGTTTCCTGTTTCCTTTAAAGACATTTTAAATAAATCCAGCACAGAACTACTAGTATGGAGTTAATTTTGCTTCAAAAGTTCCACAAAAGCAAAAATTGTATAATCAAGAGCAGAAAGAATATGTTATTTACATTTACACTTGATGTACAGTCAATTCCTGTTAATCGGATCACATCGGGACGCGATCGTTTTGGTCCTAATAACCGGCTGATCCGATTAAACAAACATGCCCTATGTTACAAGACGG
>JAVSBV010041790.1:0-11230 GCA_033117975.1 Parotocinclus spilosoma
TGTTTGAGACCAGGACAAATGTAGCATCATTAGTGATGTCCAACCTTTACTTATTTTCTTCTATATAGGAGGCTTTCCCCACTGTGCGTCCATGTGAAGTGTCCTCATTCTATCTGGCTTTTGACATACTCTGTGCTTTGTCTTTACAAAATTTGTACAGAATCGTTGTGTGTATCATGTCTGTTGTGCAAAATCGCTGCTGAACTTCAAGTCACAAAATCCTGCACGTGTTGCCAAACAAACAAGGATGGTATTTTAGGAACCTGTTCAGGGTGAGCTGTTGCTTTTTTTTATTTGTGTCTATATGAGGGTTGATGTGAGCTGGCTAGTGCATAGAGTAGCATCCTGGTGGCGAAACACGTTGGGTTACCATATGTTCTTTCAGTGCAAATAATAAACTGCATGTAGTGGTACTGTTTTTTGAGATCTCTGTTATTAGTTGTCACATCCATTTGGGCTAATTGTCTCTGTGTACAATGTGGAGATTAGGTTGACATGGTTGCAAAATTATGTAAATTGCAGTCAAGCTTCAGTGCTATCCTGCTATTCCGTATAAGTTATTTTAATCCCTATGTCCAATGTTTAAAACCACTAACCCACTTTGGTGGTTTTGAACCTTAAAATTAAACCTAGCTGTGAGTGTCAGTGCAACACAGGAAATGCGGCACATGACATGGAAACCCGCTGATGACACGCACACAAGGGTGAATCTTGGTGAGAAACTGAGAGAGCAAGCATGACGTTCCTCTGCACCACAGTTTTAGCTGACATAACTAAAGTACGAACGTTTTTGGGATTTGCTCATAATTGCTGTAGAAATGGAAAACCTTTTGGTCTGGGAAATGCATCGCCAAGTCAGCACTATCCAGCTTGCAAGGCACCAACATCGGGCGGTGCAGGACCAGAGCTCACTCCAATAATGCCTTCTGGACAAGTGCCCCTGTAGTACTTGGCCAGATTTGAGAAGTCTTCACCTTGACAGTCAGAAAACTGAATGTTATTTCTGGTCCTATGTACATGCAACAGAATGCACATTTGTTTACATGCCACAGGTGATTGCATTAAGACTAAATGTGATGCCTGGCTTTCCCACACAATTTCATTAATATGCGACAATAAAATCAGTGAAATGCGTCTTTTAATCATGGTGGAATTTAATGTTAGTGACTCATATGATCAGATATTATAAAACATTGCACACTATCTTTAAACGCCTTACTTTGAACAGAGCAAATTTAAAAATGCATCTATTAGAGCCAAGCCTCACTGGGAATGGAGTGGGACTGCAGTTTATTGCTTATTCGTTTGTTCCACCCTGAAGCACGGCTTTTCGTTATGACGATTGGCCGACTTCTCAAAGTTATCAGGAATATGTCTGACGTTATTTTCCCTTTGTCTAGAGTTATAAATTCATATGGGAAAAACATAGACTCTTGAATAAGAAATGTTGAAAATATTGATTATTGATAGTGAGTGTGTGCGCCATTTTCAGGAACTATGAATGATGTTTCATTCTATGAACTGTAGGGCCTCTTGCACTTCAATCACTATGCTGCCTTTTGGAAGGTTTTGAACACTTCCTAATGCTTGCTAGTCACCTACTGTAAATAGTCACGGGAACAAACACCTGCACGTTTAGCTTGGAGCAGTCTGGTGCGACTCAGTTCACTCAGGGTGAGACCAGAGGAGATGTCATCTAAACATAATATACAGGGATCGACAATAACCTTTTTTACAAAAAGCACAGTCTTTGTGAGGGGGAATAACGCTGCTTTGTGCTTTGTTTTCATGCGTCGCCGACATTTTCCCGGGCAGCTAGCTTTGGCGTTGTTTGTCAACATGTTCTTGGTTTGTTTTGACTGGATGCATAAATGGATAAGACGTGTAGGGGTTAAAAATTCAAGTGAACTGACTTTGGCCTCTCACATTGTTCTGTTATAAAAAATGGTGAAATTTAGGCCCGGGTAATAAATCAATGACGATATGTATTGCGGTAGACACCTCAAGTCTAATGTTCGGTTCAAACTTATCAATGTGAAGACAACAAAAGCAACAGTGCCACGATAAAGTGGAAGTGCGCTATATTGCAAAATATTCTTTTTATATTTTAAGGACTTTTTTACCATGCTAAATGCCCAGCTTCAAAATGCTTCTCAACGTGTTCAACAGCTGATACGTTCTCCCGGGCCACAAACGCTTTTCAAAGACTGCTTCCTGATCTTTTTTTTGAAGCACTTTGAGTCCGTAAAAAGCACACCGTTTTTCTACTTTTCTACTCTGCCCCTACGTCCAACGCCTGGTCGAGTTACACATGTAAACCACAATATGAAGTAAAATAATACCATGTAAAAAAAAACAACTTTTTGTATACTGGATGGTTATTGCCTTTTATTACTTTAGTGTGTGCGCGTGTGTGTTCACTAGTATGCTCTACCATAGCTTACATTAGTTTACATTTTATTTCATTTTATAGGTAATAATGCTTAGCATCTTACAGATGTTGAGGCTGAGTGTTAGGTTAACTTATTTTACTATATTTCATTTGTATAGAGGAATTTTTATTTACTTTTATAAATGTATTTGTTCGTCATTTTCGTTGTGGTGTTATTGTTATGTGTGCCTTGATAAGTGTTTAAATTCAGCCCATTTTCAGCCATATTACCCAGCCCTAGTGCACCTCCGGGTGAATTTTTTGAATGCTTCTATTCCAACACCAAGATTTACTTGCATTCGGGCATTCAGGCAGGCTTTATAGTTAAACCATGATTTATATCAGTCAGTCTTTATTCATAGTAACCAAAAACAGGCAGTGGTTCTCAACCTCTGTACTCTGCTGTAGGCCTGTTACCATACATTAATGCAATTCTACAGGGTTTTTGTGTCTTACATTTAAACTTTGTCACTTACAGGAAAAATTCAGGTAATGATAATATTATACAGACTTGTCTCTGTGTAGTGCGTGTGTGTGTTTTTTGAATAAACAACCAGAAAAAGGGCTGCAGATAATATCAACAACCCCCCCCCCCCCACATAACTGTTTTAATTATTTAATTATAATTTAGCTTTAATTATTTTGGAAACATTATATTATATTTATATATACATTACAAATATAACCATTGTATTTGTTTTTATGTGTGTGTGTGTGTGTGTGTGTGTGTGTGTGTGTGTGTGTGTGTGTGTGTGTGTGTGTGTGTGTGTGTGTGTGTGTGATTTATATACTTATATAAATTCTATGATTGGGAACTTGCTGCTTGCATTCTAACTTGTATTTACCAAACTAATCTCCTGTCTTTTTCAGAGCTCATCATTAAGGACAAACTGAAGGAGAGAGAGAGGGAGAAAGAAAGAGAGCGAGAAAGGGAAAAGAAAAAAGAAAGAGAGAAGGACAAGGAGCAGGAAAAAGAGAAAGATAAAGTGAAGGAGAAAAAGAAACACAAACTTGTGAATGAGATAAAACGGGAAAATGGGGAGGTCAAGTTGCTGCAGAAAGGTAAGTTACTATTTTCACATAGCACACACTTATCCGAACTGATCCTGATCTTACAGTCCAAGCGTCTGTGGTTTAAAGTGCCTTGCTCAAAGACTGAACAGTTACATTTTTGGATTTGGATTTATTTAAACCTTGCTCCTCCTGGTCTACAGATCAATACCTCAAACACCATATCAGCAACTGTACAATAATGATCCAAAGGTGATGTTTCCAAAATCATTAATACTAAATTATTATTAAATAATTAAAACATATTTTTGTGGGGGGTTTTTTTGTTGATATTATCTGCAGCCCTTTTTTTGGTTGCTTATTAAAAAACAGGTCATTACAAATGTTATCGAATTTATCAATATTAATAGGGATATAAAATGTTATGTGATACATCAGCCATATCACCCAGCCCTAGTTTGTTTGATGCATGTTTTTTGTGTAATTTAGGCACATAACGTGCCTTCAGATCCTAAGCTCAAACAACGGAAAAACAAGTTATTCAAGTTTAACTAGGGTCTTTATTTTCAGTTACGATGTATTGAGTTGCATGTGAACCGTTGCATCATGCGTTACTGCTGTTCAACTTTAGATTTGTGTGCATCTAAGCAGGTTTACATGAAAGCCATAAAGAGCTACTTGGGTTGGAAAGCACCACATTCTATTTAATTTTCAAGAGCTCCTGTATGAGCACACTCCGAGGTGTGTGTGTGTGTGTGTGTGTGTGTGTGTGTGTGTTGTGCATTAATGAGACTGACCACACAGTTATTAGTCTTATTAGATATCCCCTTTAAGGCCAGACTTTTTTAATCGCTTGTTCCTCGGATGTCTCTACTTAAGGGAGGAAATAAAATACAAATATTTATTTTTCAGCACTTTTCAATTACTCGAGGACTATGTGGAATCAATACAAGGAAGGGGGAAGAAATAAAAATATTTTTTTTAATTTAAAAATAACATTTATTTAACCTACAATTAAATTAAAGTGAATCTGGGAAAAAATAAATGAACAGGAGAATACAGTTGGCTCTCAACTGGAGGGCGGAAAAAGCTTTAAAAAATGCTAATTTATTTTTTTTTACATTTCAACCATTGGTGCTGCAGCATATCCAAAAAATACATTAAAACATTTTTTGGTGTTCTTCAAATATGATTGTCGGCGGATCCGCGAAACAAGCATTCAAAAAAGTCTGGTCTAAACACATGATCTTTGTTGGTAGTTTTAGCGAGTGGAGAGTTTGTTTTATTGAAGACGCTTCAATACAGTTGTGCTGTTGTGTTGTCTAGCTGCAGTTGGCTTAATGAAGACCAGCTAAGTTGTAAAATTTTTGGAGCCGACTTGTTTTTTAGGACTAACAAGACTGGATATTGTAGCTTGTTTTCTGTAGATAAGTCGCTCCTGGTTTTACTTAAGAGCTTGTTTTCAGGTTTGTGATAGCCTATGTCAGGAGTGGCATATTACCAGCTAATGTTTAAATAGAAATAACAGAACAAGACAAAATATTTTGAAATATTTAGCAAAACTGGACTTGTTTTGCAAAACATCAGTTCAATTAAAAGCTTACTCTTTGTCAGTGTTAGGTTTGGACCATTTTTTTTGTACAGGAGTGTATAATAAATTAACAATTTATTACACTTTAAATAAAAATGTGAATTATCCTGTATGAATATCTCAACTCCCTTCAACTTAATGTTTGCTCCCTAATTTGGTTCTGAAATGTTATTTAGAATTAAATGGAGTACAGTACTCAAGTGCTGGAGAATAGTGATTATTCTGGCATCAAGAGCACGCATTCGGACACAGTAATGTACTTGTTCGTTGTCTGGGCAGCAAGGATATGCGAAAGCAGATGGCTTTCTCCCTGCCTTTAATCATGACTCATCTTCTCATTCCTACTCAGTGTTTCTCAGTAACATACTGTTTAATTTGGACATCCACCACATATTTTGTATCCGGGTAGCTTATTTCAACAGGGTTTTTTTGTAAGTTTGTGTTGGGAAAGCCTAGGTATGTCGATGCCTTATTTAAAGTACCTATAGCTTTAATATTTAGTTACCTTTCAGTTATTTTCAGCCTGCACTAGTGTTTTGTGTTAAGTGTTTGCATAGCATTGGAGTGGAAGTGTTTTGCAGTGCTTTGGAATGACAATTTCCGTCCTCTATTTTTAGGTTAAGTCCAGATCCGGGGCAGCACAGCAAGGCAAATGAACGAGGCATATTTGAACCAGACAAATCTCAGACAGAACCATTTAACATACATAATGCACGCCACTTGCAATCACTCAAGATGTGGTCAAAATATAAAGATATAATGATGACGTCACTTTGTTGGGATTTTAGAAATATTTTCTTCTTGAATAGCTACTTAATAGGCAATATTTAAGTGAGGGGGTGTAGTTTGGCTCATTCACAGATGTGTTGTGTACAGTGCAAAACTGCGTTCATATTTTGAGCAAAAAGTGCAGTGTCGACCAAAGTGTCTATATGACCATTGCTTGCTGAATCTTTTAACGTCTACATCTTTTGGCCTTAAAATTATAACCACTGTTGTGACTGTGGCTGAATTTTTGTAAGGATTGTATTTATGAGACAACTGTCGGAGTATCTCAGACAGCAGGTGTTGTGGGGTTTTCTGGAAATGCACCTGTTATTACCTACTAAAAGAGGTCCAGTATAGGACAACCTATCAACCAGAGCTTGAGACACTGTTCAAACAAAGGTCAGTGTTGCACATTCGGAGAGAAGACTAACAAAATAAAGTTGAAGCTGACTATGACAGAAAGGTGTAAAAGCAAACCGTGTAAGACTAGTCAAAATGCCCCTAATGATTCCTGTTCACCACATAAAACAGCTTACAACAGGCACATGGGCAATTTTCTCCTTTGTCATTCATCTCAGCTTTATGTATACTCATGCAACCCTAATAATAATAATAATAAATTATATAGCGCTTTTCTGAAACCCAAAGATTCATTAGTACATAGAGGACATTGAACACACAATCAATAGATGTGTAACAGCTAGACTGTAAATTAAACCGACAGTACAGTGTATTACAAGTGATGTAGACCAGGTTCTTGGCAACACTACCCATGGCTTTGGCCCTGCTACATTGCAAAAAATATCTAGGTATGGTATGACGAACGAGACTGTGGTGAACAAACCAGTACAAATCTATGGAAGCCAAACCTTACAGCTTGGTGGACTTGAGAATATTATTACAGTACGAAGTCTGCTGCTACTAAATTGGTGCCACTAACGTCTATGCCCTTACAGGACAGAACCTACGTAAAAAAGGTTGGGACAGTATGGAAAATGCCAATAAAGACACAGCGTTTCTTACATTTCCTTTGCCTTAAGGCAAACAGTATGAACCAGAAATATTCCATGTTTTATCTGGTCAACGCCTGACTATATACTGAAATACAGTTACATTCCTCAATGCCACTTAATATAACAACCTATTGTAAACCATGTCCTGAAACACTGTCTACGTCTTTGGGCTTGGATGTATCTAGTAGAAGTTATCACACAGTGGAAAAGATGAATCAGTTTTCCAGATTTTTTTTGGGAGGACCAAAGACTGCTATACTTCTGTGATTTCAGCATGAATGTAGAGGAGTACATTGAGATTTTATATGAGCATAAGGATCATACTGTTGGTAATTAAAGAAAATTCACAGTAAATATAAAGGCACGGTTTGATTTCTTGAAAAGGACATGTAGGACCCAGCAGAGCCGTGACCGCAACACATTTGCTATAAACTAGACTGAAGATTGAGTTGCAATATTCCACACACCACAGCACAACTTGATTGGGACTTGGGACTGTGGTAGCCTAGTGGTTAAGATTGGACTATAGAACAGAAGTTCCAGGGTTCAAATCCAACCTCTGGCAAGCTACCACAGTTGGGTCCCTGAGCAAGACCCTTAACCCACAATTGCTTGGATAGTAAGACTGTATGAATTGTAAATGATTAGGAAAATTACCTTTTTTGTTTGGTTAGTTAATAACTGTTGCTGCTTCTTCATGTTTTGTAATAAGACACTTGAAATGAATTGCAGCTGTGTCTAATCAAGAAGAAAGCAGGTTGTCCCACATGCTGTGTTGTTTATGAGGGAGTTGTTGAATTAGACCAGCATTCTGACTCTATGGACAAACAACACAGCAAGTTCAACAATTTGTCCCATGCACCTGACTGATTTCATGTAGGTCTGTCCCCTTATGGCCACAGTCATTCTCAGACAACATGCTTGTCCTTGGGTGTGATCTGTGAAATTCAACACTGTTCATCTTTTTCTGCACTGAACGGACATGCTGTGTTATTTTTCAGCTGTTTTTTTTTTTTTTTTGTGAAGGCATGACCTTTTGAAACAGGGACAGAAAATCTGGCCGTTTCATATGAAGCGTTATATTACATACTACACAATATCGTCAAAGCCTTTTTTCTGTCTAGATGTATTAGATAAATATTATATTAATTTATTCCATAATCATAGATCAGACTTCCATATTTTTTAGTCATACAGTTGCCTTAAACAAATAAGATGACCTTTCAGCAGGACTTTATTTGAAACATGTAATACATTTGGTAGGCAGTTAACCTACTGATAAAGTAGAACCTATAAATTGTTTGTCAGCCCAATAGCTCCACTGCTATAGCAATTTTCAGACACAAGATTTGCCTTGACTGATCATCTATGTGGCATGGTGGATTTACAGTGAGTAAAATGCCTCTGCACTCAACCACTTCAACAGTGAATTTGGGTCTTGGCGCAAAGACTTGTTCTAGCACTCCGTTTTACACACTGCATACGTGCGAGAACTTGTAGAATGTCTCTTGGTCTCTGTGTAGATGTATTGTTTATGTCTATAGTAATTATTATGTAGTTTGGAACTTTGTGAGTGTCTGGAATTGTTTAATTAACATATATTCTATGTACATTTATGTCTCATGGAAATAAAATCCACAATTCTTGTTTCCGGCACCCCTGACACCACTGTATTAGGTTCATTTAAGGCACATGGTTTCATTCAACATTCGGGATGCATTTACATGTGGATAATAATGGCTCATGTGCTGAAAAAACATTTCTCTTATGAGCTGTGATATTAATTTATGACACCTTAGAAAAACATTGCCCCGTTGGATAAATCTTGATTACTGTTTTAATATAACCTTTTTTTGTTAACCACAGGCGAAGTTGGTTTGTATTAAAATATTTACCAAACCAAGGTGTTGCATACTTCTAACGTGACATTGAAAATAGAACAAACAGCACTTTTATTCAGACCTGTTCCTTAACATCATTTTGAAAACCTATACAGAGCATGTTCTCTGGATTTTTCTGGTTATTATTCAGTGAACACTTCATTTTGGGGGACAAAACATTTGTTTTCTATAAGACTAACTCAATGAAAAGGGACAAATTGCTGGTTTTGCGTGTGATTTAAAAAAAAAAAAATGCAACTGCAACATTCCCCAATTTAATATTCACTTTTGTTAGCCTTATTTCATATTAGTTGTTAACAGATTTTTGGCAGATGCAACAGTGACTGGTATCTAGTAATTCTAATGGCTGCTTGAGTGCAGCAGTTGCACATCCATATCATCTCATATGCCATCAAATCCTCTAGGCCCTCTATTGGATTGAGATCTGGTGACTGTGGAGGCTGTTTAAAACTGTCATGCTTAAAAAAAACAGTTTAAAGTTATTTGACCTTTGACATTGCATGGAGATGTAGGATATACTGTGGTCATAAACGGGTGGACATGTTGTCTGCAGCTGTACTCAGGTAGGCTGTTGTGTTTTAACGATGCTCAATTGATTTTATGAGATGCAAGTGTGCCAAGAAAATACCTCCACGCCATTATGTCACCAGCCTAAACTGTTTTACAAGAAAGGATGGATCCATGATTTCATATTGTTTACCCCAAGTTCTTACCCTACCAACCGAATGTCACAGAAGAAATTGAGACATATTTTACAATTTGCTGTTGTCCGTTTTTGACGAGACTGCGAGTTGTAGCCTCAGTCTGCAGACCTTGACTGACAAGAGTGGCCTCAAGTGTGGTTTTCTGCTGTGTACTTCTTTTTTTCACATTGTATAGGATTTTATTCTATTAGTGCAGCATTTTCCAATGCATGTTCTTGTCATTATTTGAACATTTACTTGAAATTTTACTCCACTCTGAGGCTAACTACAGCTCAGTGTATCTTAAGGTGAGGGCTTGCTATAAATGGAACACCGAAAGTCTTTGTACACACACAGTAGTAGTAGTAGCAGCTAATAGAACAATACTGCAGTAAAGATAATTAATATTTTTCAAGATTCAAATGTATATTTAATTAATGATAGTGCAATTGGTTGACTGTAATGTAAATAATTATTGACATTAGTACTAATTACAATCAATAGCCAGTCATAAACATTTTATTAATGCTAGCTTTTTTCAATGAGAATGCAAGTGCTGCTGATGCCCAACGAGTTTTCAGTTCTGCAAAAATAAGCGGAAGAGGGCGCACACACAAGTAGAACTACATACTGAATAACATTTTGTGGTGTGAGACAATGCTGGGTATTTTAAAATCATGATTTGGAGGATGTAAAGATGGTGCAAATTGCGAGTATATATTGAGTACACTTAATAAATGGGTTACATTAGGTGTCTTCATAACTGGCCTCAAATTTACTGTCTTGTTAATGCTGCATCATCTGCGATACTTTCTTTACATCCATGGGGGGTATACGCTTAAGGATCAAATGCTTTCTGACTGCACTTACTAAGAAAAATGATTCTACCATGTTCAGTACTCTAACACAATTTTTTGCAATTATAAACATGCATATACATTTTTCTTTTGTTTTATTTATAAAGAGGACGGAATGCAAACAGAGACCGTGTATATATAACTTAAATGTACATTTTTTCAGTTGTAGTTTTGTCTGTTTGCATAAAACAATTCTAATATCTGCATATAATGATATACCATTGGTCACCCTGCCCTCTTAATAGGGGTAATTTAAAAAGCCATATTGGTTGACCACTAATATCAAGGGTATCATCAGTGCCTACTAGTGGTGTAACGGATCACAAATCTCAAGTGTCGACCGTTTTTCACGGTTTTTGAGTCACGGATCAGATCGTTTTTCGGATCAGCATAAAAAAAGACACAACTTTGTTTTTAAGAGTATATATCAGGCACAATCTTCGTACTGAAGTGTACACGCCATGGTATTTCATAGCGTGACTCAAGCACCATGCTTCGTCATGTTTGCTGCTATAAACATCTGATAGATTTGGTAATAGCCTTAGCCCGCTCTGATTTAGTAGCAAAGGGCCGCCTAAATGCCATGGTAAGAAGTTGTTGTGTCTTGGCTACTCGGTTCGGCGCTGACATACCTGGGTGATGCCGGTTTAAATGTGTGGCCAATGGGCATTTCTGTGGTCATATTTCTTTCTATTGCCACAGTGCCTACAAACTGTAACGGTTTTGTCTACCACCTGTTCTCCACCATCAACATACAGTATGTTTCAGGGAAAGGAAAATGCTCACTCATATGTCATTTAAATGATGTGGGAAGCTTTTCAAGTTCTTCCTCTCCAGCAGCCATAATGACTTTAATATAACTGTTTAAAACGTGCTGCAATTACGTGACACAGCGGCTTTCAATTCAATTCAGTTTATTTATATAGCGCCTTTTACAATAGAGTATTGTCTCAAAGCAACTTCACAATATTACAC
>JAVSBV010041801.1:0-11230 GCA_033117975.1 Parotocinclus spilosoma
GTGTATATATGTGTGACTGAATTGAGATGAACTTGTGTATGGATATAACCTTGTGTGTGTCGCTTACATGTGTCCATTGATGCCGATAGCGACGTTAAAGAAGCCAAATAAATAAATAAATACATTTTTTCGTGGTTGGTGAGTGTATACGACTGTAAAAAAAACCCCACACCATTCTGCACATTACTGCTTCAGACATTTGATGCTGTAGGTGTCAGTTTTTGGTTAAATTTGAAGAAACTTCAGGCACAGTCTTCTATAACATTTGCTGATGTTTTGTAGGTTTAACACTTTTCCAGTCATTCATTATTTTTACTCATCTTTTTCCCATTTTAACTTTTTCTATTCATTTACCAGTTTCACAAGGCTTAAAAGGACTACCAGAAAAATATGTCAGTGAGTCATCTTTTCTGTAGTAGATGATACTGACACGGTGTGACTATTCAAAAACAGGAATTTCGGACCTGTTAAGGGTCTGTATTTTAAACTACACCTTCTTCCTTCCCTTTTGCAGTGACTTGGAACCTTTCAGTATGGAGTCTGTATGTCCTCCCTGTGTCTGTGTGGGTTTACTCTGGTTTTCTCCCACAGCCCAAATACATTGCACTAGATTAAATGATACATGACACTGGCTCTGATCTGAGTATATATGACTAGTTTTGACTGTCGTTAAATGGCCTTGGATGCTGAAGGACATTAAATTAACGAAATAAAAATGTGCAAGTTTGAATCTGGAACTTGTGCTTTTTTTCTCAACGCTTGTTAGATATAAACCATGTTCTTTTCTTGTAATGGAGTATACATTGTAGTATGAAATCTTCATTTTGTTGATGCATTTTAGCCTGAGGAACGATAACGCATTTGCTTAATTGAACAGAGGACAATTAAAAACAACTAATTATCATTAGGTATGCTGGAATAACAAATGAAAATAGGGATTTGCTGTCATGGGAATAATCTTCCATTTGAAGCAGTAATAGTCATTTATATTTAGGTGATTTTCGAATTGTTTTTAGTATACTAAGTCAATTCAAAGTGAACTAAATAAATGCTAGCGTAGATGTAGTTGTCAGTTTATTAAAAATACTGAGTTAGTAACTAATAAACTCAAAGCTTGGGATATTTGCATTATATTTCCATTTTGCATATCCGTTCATGTCTAAAGAAATGATACACAATGTTTTTAAACAATAGGCCATTTGTTCCTAAGTTTGTAAAATGAGAAAGCTTGTCAGCCAACTGTTGTGTGGTCAAATGAATAAGGATGACACACTTTCTCTCCTTTTGTTCTTTATGCTAATAAGTGTTCCGACTGAGTTGCTTCCACTCAAGGATGCCTCTCTGGAGATTCGCCTTGGCTGTCCCTGTCAGGCTTCCAATTTGATTTTGTTGTTTAAAGTGTATTAGAATATTAATAATGTCCGTGGCTTTTATGGAAATTAGATCGGAATTTGGCAGAAAGCCCTGATTATCATGTTAACACCTAATCAGAACTAATAAGTGTTATTTCTGCACTGTTTCCATTTTCTGCAAATTAGACAACGCGTTCAAATCGAAATTCCCTCTTGACTCTGATTTGCACCTCACTTCATTTCCCATGCGTTTCTCGAGTACGTTTGTGATCCGGTGCAGCTTTGCTTCTAAAATGTTAGACAAACAGTGCTTTTCGTTGAGGTTCCAAGTCCAAACTTGCACTTCACTCGAGGGAAAACGAGTGACAGATATTGAAACAGCAGCCAAAGGCGAATGCCTGAGAGCTCCAGCATTCTGCTGAGCAGAGAGCCTTGTGTTGTTTGAGATGGTTGTGATCAAAGCCAGCCTTGGTTTCATGAGGATTTCTCCATCGTTTCCATCGTAGCCTCCTTCATCTAGCCGCATGTGAGCCAGACAAGGCCAGATTTCCTGTAGAGGCTGAAAAAACAGTGTGCGGTGGAAGAAAGAGAAGGGAGGAAGATGTGCGGATTACAGATGAAACCCCCACAGAGATCAGAATATCAGTCCTGCTTAGATGAGGCTGGTGTGGGCCATGTCTGTGTGCTGGCTTTCTCGTTCTAAAGCATTAATCAGGATTCAAACAGCTAGTGGTATCAACACAAGCTGGAGTTAAAAATACAGGCCTGTCACTACTTCTTTTTCTTTCCGCTGCTTCCATTAGGGGTCGTCACAGCAGGTCACTCGTCTAAATCTCACCCTGTCCCGTGGTCGTCCTCTTCTCCACCTGCATGACGTCTCTATCTTTTGAATTCATGTTTCCTGCATCACTCCCCTGCACATGACCAGGTCATCTCAATCTCACTTCTATCGTCTAGTGTTTAATTTGTGCCGGATCCTGCTGGAATAATATCCGGCACCTCTCATATTTGGCACTACTGCGCCTAGCCATCATAGGGAACATGTACACTTAAAAAAAATCTTAAGCTGATGCTTTTACCCAGTGCAATGTACAACTTATTTAGTTCCAAACAGTTGTGGGTTAAGGGTTTTGCTCAAGGAACCAACAGTGGCAGCTTGGCAGAGGTGGGTTTTAAACCCTGAGCCTTTGGTCGCAGGTCCAGTACATTAACGATAAAGCCACCATCCCATTCATTTATACACTAACGGCACTTTGAAACACCAATTAATCCAAAACATGTATTTGGACCTTTGAGCACCTGGAGTAAACTGATATTAAACTAGGGATGTCGGAGCTGTGAGGTGATGCTACTTTCCCTTCCAAAAAAAGCAAGATTAATGAATAAATTTGAAATAAATGTGATCAAATGGATCATTATTTTATTGATAACTGAAGCCCTAGAGTAATTAGATCATTGATCATGATCTAACGATGAAAAAAATGGTACAGGGCGTCACAGGATACACTTTTATTTCAGAAACAAAAGGGAACATGAAATATCTGAATACCCCAGAAAGTAATGGGTGAGGGGACCTATGTCTGGAACTGGCCACAATCTTGAAGGCTGCCTTATTTGATGGGTAGGTGGTCATGTAGCATCTCAGAAAAGATTGACTGCAGCAATTGGATTTGCAATATCTCTTGTGGCTCAAAATTTCTCAACATAGAAAGTTCAAAGCTTTTGTTATTCGTCACGGGCAACAGAAGATAGAACTGACGATTCTGATGTCTGGGGAACGTAGCTGCCATGTCATAGCTGTACAACTTTAACAACCAACACCAAAAAACATCACCAATTTCACACAGCATTGTTACATCCCTTATAGCCAAAATTGGGAGAAACCGGAACTGTGGACGACAAGCCACGTAGTGATCATCCAAAGACCAATGAAGAAACCTCAACAATGGTTTTGGCAGCTTTTGCGAAAAATACCTTTTTTTTTTTTTTTTTTTTTTAACTTGCTATGTGTCCTGTGGCTTTTGATTCACTCTGTATATATTCTATTATGATCTATTATGCTGCTGTATTAGGTGTAGCACTTGGAACACTGTTGTTCCTATACCTTCAGGGAGCTTTTCAATCCTTGCTTGCTTGCTGAACCATTCTAACCTCATGTTATACAAATTAAGCCCTGCTCTCTCTTCAAACTATCCTACTTGAGCTGCACCTCTTAATCCTGTGCATCCTCGAGGCATCTTTAGCTCTGCCACCTCCAGCTTTCTCTTTGTCAAAGCAAAATACAGTCTTGTCATTTGCTGCTTTCGGCCTTGTTTCCAAACGTTTTGGGTTGGATTCGACTGAATGGCTCTTTCATGGCATGGTCTGTTTGAAAGTCTTTCACTACAAACCTAAATCTGTTTATGTTCATACTGTCATAAGCGCTCATGGCTGTGTATGTTCTAGTCAGTGAATTCACCATAGCACTTGGTGTAGAGTGTGTGTCAACTAGTGCTTCATATTGTTCATTTTTTTAGGTTCTGGCTTTGGTTGTAAAGCTTATATTTGAACTTTTATTTTCCCCATGTATAATCATGTAAGCTTTCATGCAACCTTGTCTTGCAAGTATTTAGATACTAAGAGCAATTTTCTTTACTTTATTTTATTTCATTAAAAACCTTTTTTAGCTTTAAATACATTGGTCTCATATACTGTAGGCTATTTTTCATGTGGAAATGCCTTCTTAAAAGAAAATACGGCAAATATATATATATTTATTTATTTATATTTTATAAATACATATTAAAATATTAATTGTAACAATAAAGGAATGTTATAAATCATAAAATATGATGATTTAGCTATGATGAAAAATAGCTGTTGTATCCACTCAATGTGTAGGATATTTTGGTGCTGTAAGTGTTACATTACTTCAGCGTGTTGCTTAATTATTTAACAGTTAAAAACACTACAATAGAGTATTTATTCAGCTGCTGATTACTCACCAAAAACGAGAAGTAACACTAGAGCATCGGCCACCTGAGTCGCTACTTTCCGACATGAAAAGTTTTTATCTGCGGTTTTGCGTTCACTGTTTGTGAAAGTTTCATTATAGACTGAATTCATTTAAGCCCTACGATGTTACCCAAACGTTCTGCAAGTTCTACAAATAAAATAGTGTAGAAATACTTAAATAAATATAGTGTTCCTACTTTGCGGATTTTCGTTTATCACGGGTGGTCCTGGGGAGTTCCCTCGCCAATTTTTATACAGTTTGCAAAGCCCACAATGCAAAGAAAATGCACATTTTATTGGAGCAGGATTAGCAGGATAATTTAGTTTATATAATGCATTGTATATTTTGATGTCAAAACCGTAATGTTCAACAACTACACTGTGTGCACAATTATTAAGCAAGTCTAATTTTCTGAGGGTTATTTTTTTTATTAATTACCAACTACAGTGCTCTCTGTTCATCCAAAATGTTAATAAACCTCAAACATGAATGTTTCTAAAAGTAAAAGTGTGGTTTGGGGTTTCTTAGGAAATATCTATATGTGCACAATTATTAAGCAACTATTATTGCGCAGAGTTCTTACACAGCTAAATGAAAAACACACATTTTTCCATGTCAGTTTTTTTATTTCATCTGTTCAAGTGAGAACAACTCAAAACCTTCCAATAAGCATCTGACATATTAAAAAAATCAATGACCAATATATCCCCCCTTCTTTTCAATAACATTATAGTAATAGTAAATAATAGTAATAAACCTTCCATTTATTGAGTCAGTTTCTTGATCTGTTGATGATTTTGAACTTTTTGTGCAGCAGCAGCCACAGCCTCCCAGACTGTTCAGAGAATGTACTCTTTTCCTTCACTGTAAATCTTCTGTTTAATAATTGCCCACAAGTTCTCAGTTGGGTTCAGGTCAGGTGAAGAAGGAGGCCATGTCATAAGTTTACCATCTTTAACACCTTTACTGGCTAGCCATGCAGAGGCGTACTTGGATGCATGTGATGGAACATTGTCCTACATAAAAAGCATTGTCTTTTTGAAAGATGCAGACTTCTTCCTGTACCACTTCTTTTAAAAAAAAAGTGTCTTCTAACAACTGGCAGTAGGCTTGGAAGTTGATTCTAAGCCCATCTTCAACCCGAAAAGGAACAAACCAGCTAGTCTTTAATAATACCAGCCCATACCAGTAGCAAAACCATTGAAAAATCTGTCTTTAGATATTTCTTGGACCAGTCTGGACGCTTCAGCTTATGTGTCGTGATCACTGGTGGTCAGGTTTCAGCTTTCCTTATCTTTTCCATGTATCTGAGAACTGAACTGAGAAGATGTATCTTGTACTTCTTGGTACTCCAGGTAGGTTGCAGTTCTGGAATAAGAGCTTAACGCTTGATTCCTCTTAAATCCTTGGCAGTTAGTTTGGGTCTTTTTTTCACGTTTCTTGCGACCCTGTTTTGACTATTTGCCAGAATAACTTTTGATGGTTCTGTGAGCATGCCCCAATATCTTAGCAATTTAAAGAGTGCTGCATCCCTCCGAGAGACTTTTTGGTAATTTTTCACTTTTCAGAGTCAGTTAAATCTCTTTTTTTTGTCCCATTTCGCCTAAAGAAAAAAGCTGCCTAATAATAGCACACACCGTAATATAGGGTGTGGATCTCCTTAGGTCAACCCCTCCCTCATTACACAGATACACATCACCTGCTTTGTTTAAATACATTAAGCATTTAAGTTTATCCAGCTTGGAGTTAGATATGCCTAAAAATGATAATATGGTCAAAGTACCATATTACCTAATAATTGGGGACACAGTGAACAAAAAATTATAACTCAATTAAAAATGCTGCTATAATCCAGAACTATGTCAAGCCGTAACAGCATGTTAGCCAACAAATAAAAACAGGAGAATAGCTTGTTCTAAACAGTTTTAGTGATGCATGTGCAGTATTTAATATCTCAAGCTTTGAGTTTATTAGTTACAAACAGTATATTTAATAAACTGATGACTACATCTACGCTAGCATTTGTTTGAATTCACTTAGTATAGTAAAAAAAACAATTAGAGTTCCAGAACTACTGAAAAATACATTCTACAATAGTTGTATAATCAATGATGAATGATTTTAGTGTAAAATATTATATATTATATATATTTAAAACCTCATAGTCTTTTTTTAGTTCCAACACTGAATGCAATTCAATACACAATAAACTTTAATTACCTCATAATAAATCACTGACTTATAAATCACTTATAAGTTAGGTAGTAATAAGTCAGTTAGGGTTGTCAAGTTGTGTGTACAAATAAGAAAAAAGCAAATTGTCTGTCGTAAACCCCATCACTAACCTCTAAACACCCATTGACACATGACCTACCAGTCCACACTGCCCAATACCATTCACTTCCACCACATGCAACACACAACCCCAATGTCACTCAACTTTACCACCACCACTGTCAATTTGTATTGCTGCTTTTAAACCATTTTTCCTGATTATATGTATGTTTTATGTATTGAAAGGGAGTCAATATTAAAATTTAACCTGTATGGATTATAAATAGTAAATAGGAAAATATTTAAAAGATTGTACAAAGTTCCATACAATTAGTTAAAAACTCTTTCTACTTATCTGGAGATAAATCTCTTTAAGAAAGGATCGGATATTGTCAGCATGATTACGTTTATTTCCAATGAACTGAAAGGATTAGTTCTATCTGATTACATTATTGATTTTTCTCTAGCACATTGTTAATAATACTCAGGAAAGCCATCAGATTTCCCATTACGTAAAATATTACTCAAACATCAGCATATCTGCCTCAGAAGAAGTCTGAACTACAGGGAGCTCACTGAATTCACTTTGTCTTCTGCACTTCAGCAACTTGGACATGGTTATCAGCTGCATGTTTCAAGTCAGACTTCCAACCAGATCTGTAACTCTATTTAGACAGTTTTATTTTGCATTTTGCGAGCATACTTGTGGCCGAAGACATTTTTAAAAACGAGGGCCAAAAACGTTGTGTATATAATACAGCCTCTCTGCTTGTTCCTTGTGAATCTGGTTTGATTGTATTCATTCATTGTGTTTTATTTTCAGTACTGTAATGATGCCCCAGTATATAAAAGTAAAGACCCAATTATGTCTGGGATTGATTCAATAAAGAACACAGTGTTTGATTTTCCAATATGGCACAATGCCTGTATTATAAGTCATGGATGGTAACCCTAGAGATAAGAAGACTTTAGAACATGATCTATTTCTGTTATATTACTGATTGTCTGGGTTAATGTTCTGAATGGCATAGAGGGCTTTTAGAAAACCCATATGTTATATTTAGGTTTTAAATTGTGCGGTTTGTCTGAATTTCAGGTCCAATATATGAGAGAATTTCCGTTTCTGTCATCTGCGGTTCTTTGTAATGTCAGAAATGGTCTTTTTCAACCCCAGTAATGTTATTTAATGATATTAATAATACTTTATCTTTCTAGTAACAGACTCGGATAAATTACCATTTACCATGTGCTGGACCTGTGGGGGTCCTGACCATTAGAGAACAGCGTAAAAGGGTCGACAAACAAAGTATGTAGAGAAATTGGTGACCTACAATTTGCAATTGTAAAACTAAAAAGTGTAACTATATGGAAAGTGGAACTGATAGCATGGTCAATGAGTTTAGAAACTAGGAGTTGTACCTAATAAAATGGTAACTAGGAGGTGTACCCAATAACTGTGCTAGCCTAGCGGTTAAGGCACTGCACTCTTGACCCTGAAGGTCCTGGGTTTATATCCCACCTCTGCCAAGCTGCCACAGTTGGGTCCTTAAGTAAGGCCCTTAACCCACAATTGCTTGAATTGTAAGAACATATCAGTTGTAAGTCGCTCTGGATAAGGGCCTCTGCTAAATAACGTAAATGTAAATAAAGAAACTGGCAAGTGTATGTTACTGATAAAAGTGTTATGTCCCTTTAAAGTAAAGTGATAAAAATGTCTACATGCAAGGATGCGTATTATATATAAAACTAGCGTACTAGTAAATACACACAATAGTCAGGGTTTTTGCTTTAGTGATCGTAACTGTTTTGAATCTTTAGAGTTCATTCTCTGTCTCAGTCGATCAGCTTGACTTGTGTCTGTTGGAGATCATTGCGACAGCAAGAGCAGTGTTCTATTTATTCCTCTCGGGGTGTACATTATGTCACCTGTGAATTGAACCTGTCATCCTTCGCTTTGGCAGTCTTAGTGCGAAGAGACAAATGGAGTGTTGCAAAAAAGCTATTTTGCACTTCCTTTAGTGTGAAGATGCAGCACAAACATTAATGGGGTGATGCTAAAACTTTCTAGCACTTTTTTTGTGATCTAATCCATATGGATCCCTGCTCTCACACTCACTCTAAATCACACTTTCTGATAGTGGAAGCAGGTCTTTAGTGTTGCTTCGTATTGCTGAGGGCTGAATGATTCAGAACCTTAAAAAAGAGACTGAAAGATGAGACGTTCCTGCATGTACAGAAGCAACTTTCAAGAGAGCACTGCATTGGTCTCTGTGTATTTCATAGAAAGTCTGTGATCTTTTAGATCATGTCGGGACCTGAGCCAAGGAAGTTATCCACATCTTTATGTTTCTTACTTAATGTGATTTTGGATTAGATTGATGTTTGTATAGTTGAGCCTCATTATCTGAATGTGCCACCTTTAATACAGTGGTTTGAATGGCGAATATATACAGTCGATTCCGGTTGGGACCAAATCGGGACGCAATCGTTTTTGTCCTAATAACCGGCTGGTCTGATTAAACAAACATGCCCTATAGATGTGACTTGCTATGTAACATATTAAATGTTTATTAAACCTTTATTGTGCGATTTTCACGTATAACGAACGTACAAACAAGAACTTTTGCTGCTTACTAACTTTATTCATTAAAAAATACATTTGCAAACATGTTTTTCGAAACGATCTACAACACTATGTATAGGTACTCAGCATGCGAAGTATAATACTGTAAAAAAACAAGTTCTTACTAAATTCCAGTCAACGTTTAAATAACTTATCCAGTGTGATCTGACGCACTTTTGCTTGTTTTTTGTAGTAAATGGAAATGTTAAGCAAAGGCCTGTAGGTGGCAGTAGAGGGCTGGGGAGAAACTCTGGAGTTTTTTGGGTAGTGATGCTATACTGTACACGTTACTGTACACGTTCTTTGGTTCGATTAAGCAGAATTTTGGTCCAAATAAGCAAATATAATACGTATATAATAGGATTTGTTTTGGTATTTTAGGATTTGGTCCGAATAAGCGGCTGGTCCCATTAACCGTTGGTCCTATTAACCTTAATCGACTGTATATTACCCACAATGCATTTGTTAAGTCTCCAGACCCTTTCAGGTTTTTCACATTTTCTTAGGTTGGGTGCTTGAATAATAGTAAGAATAATAATAAAAAGTCTCTTAAAAATCTTGGTCACCTCCCTTACCGAGGCCCTTTCCCCCAGATTTCTTAGTTTGGTGAGACAGCCAGCTCTAGGAAGAGTTCTGATTGTTTCAAACATCTTCTATTAATGTGGGCTGTTGTGCTCTTGGGAACTTTTAGTGCAGCAGAATTGTTTGTGGTCTTCTCCAGATATGTGCCTTTACACAGTCCTGTCTCTGAGCTCTACAGGTAGTTCTTTCCTCCTCATGGCATGGTTTTTGCTCTGATATGCATTGGTAGCTCAGACACCTCATATAAAGAGGCGTGTGTCTTTCCGAATCATGTCCAACCAACTGAATTTGTCCCAGGTGGACTCCAGTCAAGGTGTAGAAACATCTCAAACGGTGATAAAAAGAAATGGGAAGAACCAGAGCTAAATTACAAGGCTCATAGCAAAGGGTCTGAATTCTTGAGTTTGCAAGAAATGTGTTTTTTATTTGTAGTACATTATTTTCACTTTGTCATTATGGGGTATGAGGTGCTGATTGATGGGGGGAAAGCTTTTTTTTTTTTTTTTTTTTTTAAGCCTCAACATAAGAAAATGTGAAAAAGTCTGAAGACTTTCTGAACACGTTTTAAATATTTTATGTATTTCAGAACAAGCTGCCAAAATACGCTTAGAACAGGGTGTTCTATATTCAACCATGAATTATTTTCCAACCTATTCCTGTCCTCTGAATTAGGAATTTGAAAGCTAACGATGATTAATGTGCTTGCTTTGGTGTTAAAGCAGCTACCCTGTTGAAGGATGATCAAATTCCCCTCCTTTGGCTCCATGGCTCTTATATATACTGGTGCTTTGTACCTAGTGATGGATGGAGTCAGTGATTCTTAACAGCCCTCTGCCCACACGGACCATAACAATCAGAGCAGGGTCTAAAGTCACCTAACTTTTCTCATTTGAAAACTGAACTTGAGGGCAGTGATGGCTCAGCAGTTAAGGCTCTTTGCTAGTGACCAGGAATGTAATACAAAGCTTGAAATATTGAGATGGTATCAGTTTTCATGTCATGAATGGGTCATGTCAGGTTCTCTCATTTGACTCTCTCTGTGGACCTCATAAGACCTGCTAAGATATAGGGCAATATATTTGCCAACACAGGATGAAGGAAAAACGTACCTGGCTGCAGCTTCAACTCTATTTGTGTTAGCATTTGTTTTTGTTTTAGTAACTACATTATTTGCCTTTGATTTAATTTAGTATCTTTAATTAGTCGTAGTATGTAAATATTACTTTAAAGACTTGCTAAACACTGATAAAAAACTCAACTTTACTTTACCTTGGTATTCAGGATGTGAGACTTACGTTCCAGGGCCACCCGCGATAAACGGAAATCAGCGAAGTAGGGACGCTATATTTATGTAAGTATTTCTACACTATTTTAGCTGTAGAACTTGCAGAACGTTTGGGTAAC
>JAVSBV010041832.1:0-11230 GCA_033117975.1 Parotocinclus spilosoma
ATATATATATATATATATATATATATATATATATATATATATATATAGAGAGAGAGAGAGAGAGAGAGAGAGTATACAGTACATATATATCTCACGCTTGACTGTGCCTTGATTGTGCACACCTGTCCCAGATCAGCGAGGACTATTTATTCATGCGGTGCGAAGCTTTCCTCTTTTTTAGCCTTCAACTCCTTCACCCTTCGTGACAAAATATATATATATATATATATATATATATATACTGTAGTTAATCAGTTAAGTTAAAATCAGTTAAGTCATCTTTGTTATGTTTTTCATTAATAATGGCTGCCTTCACTTGGACGAGTATAAGCTGTTGATTGAGAAATACCAGCACCCTGGACATGTGAAATGTGGATTATCCAGTAAAGAACAGTACATTCCAAACAACTCTTAAGCACATAAACAACTTTTTCACCCTTGAAACCAGGTTTTCGAAGTGACTAATGTGACATCCACTGCAAGTAGTAGTATTTTGCTTTGATCTAACAAAGGCCCAGAGGAACAGTCCTGGGTCGACATAAAGAACGAACTAGACCCCAACCTGATTTCAGAATTCCACACAGCTTTCCCCGACTGGCCAGTGCCAAAAGGGAAAGTCTGGCTTAAAATAAACTAAAAGTCCCATCCAGGGCCAGGGGAGGGCAAAGAGCCGAGAGTCCTGAGGTCCGGGATGGACGAGAGTGTCCACTGGACGACCACAGAGCAAGGGTCCACTGAATAGCAGATCACCCAAGGTCCGCAGCTACTGGAGCATCGAGGGTCCTTTGTCTCGTGGCTCTGAGTGTCCACTGGATGGCCAATGAGCCGGGGGTACCCTGAACAGCAGTATCACCAAAAGACAGCAGCGGCTGGCACGTCAAGGGTCCTCATTGGCGAGGGGCCAAGGGTTTGTGGAACGGCTCTGGTGCAGTGGGGTCCGGAGAAAGGATTTGGAGCCTGGGGCCTTCAAAAGTGGCTGCACAGTCAGGGGGACCACATAACAGCAAAATAGGAAAAATGAAAACAAACAAAAAAGCACCTGAACATAAAGAAAATAAAAGGACAAAAAGGGGATAATAAAGGATGGCTTTCGAGAGCAGGGGATCCAGGGACGGCTTTTAGTGGCCGAGGATTCAGAGACTGCCCTTTACGGCCAAGAATCAAAACACGGCCTGATACGTCCTAAGGTGGAATCCTGCCGCCATGACCAGGAGGCAACCCCTCCGGCCGCGAAACCAAACGTGGGTTATCCTAGACGCAGGTCCGGGGTCACCCCATACCAGTCGCAATACACGGGCACCATCAGCTGCCAGGGAATGTCAGTGGCGGGGTCCAGTAAGGTCAGAAAGAAAACAAAAATCGAAGCGCACAAACAAGGGAAACACTGAAAACGAAACGCACGTCTAAACAGACGGTCTGAAGTAATGAGTAAATAATAAATAACGCTTAAATTAAAAAAAAGAATTGATGGAAATGAAAACCGGTGTGTAACAAATGAAACCAATCAATAAATCGCCATGGTAAATGAGGACCAATGTCGTAAAGGAAAAAAGGAAGCGGAACTATAAGGGAGTGGGGTAAAATAACACACCACGGCAAAAAAGCAAACCGGGCTCACGGCGCAAGCCCTAACATTGTCTACTGCTCATCTGGCTTCAACGCAATACAGATAACATTTACAATAAACCTGCATTACTCTGAATCTAACTGTGGTGTGTGATCCTTCTCGGGTGTTACTGTGAGTGAGTTCTGTGCATGTGCAACTGTGAGAAAACAAGGTTTCAGACAATAAAGTATTTTAAATATGCTAACAATATGTGTTCCGTTTCAGGGTTCATACAAACTCAACATTCACATTAACTGGTGTTTAATGCATGTGCGTAGCCATGGATCAAATTGTATTCAGTGTGCATGCAAATAGAAATGTTATGAAATGATAATCAACAAAATTCACACAGTCATACATTTTTATATACACAGAATGGGTACCACTAGTGAAAATACATGGTTGAATATTTGTGAAGAAGGAATGTGTGTTTGTGTGTGTCTTTGTGCAATTAACATAAGTTTCCTGTTATAACATAAACTTGCTATATCACCGGGAACAAAAAGTCCCTAGAAACTCGTCATAGTTTATTCTTCTGCTTGACAATGCAGCTCATCTAAGGAGATACTAAATGCATACAATTTTTGGGCTTATTATCCTTATAAATAAAGATAATAATTACCTTAGGAAATGAGTACAGCAGCAGATGAATAGTGTGCTGAAGTGTAGGATGGCTCCTTAGTCCTTACACATGAAGTTCACTCAATTATAATCTTATTATGGCACAAATAAAATATTATATTAAATCACAATGGAAAATGGGGAAGAAAGAATATCTGTAAATTACATTATCTCTATTCATGTTGCACCTATTATACATGTGTTATTGTATAATTATATACAATGTAATGTTATTGTGCAGTACACAAAGAATAATTCAATTCAGTTACTCATATCCTTCTTTGAAAGGCAGAACCAAATAAATATATGGTTTACAGGTAAGTCAAATTTTTTTCACTGGAGACATGATTGGCTGGTTGCATCAGCCAAAAGTAAACTACCACTTGTGGTAAAGTACTAGCATAAGAATGTCATTGTCCAGAGTGGCACATTGGCACTTATGGTTAGTGAATTCTTTCCACAGTTCTAACATCCCTGGTTCGATACTGACCACAGACTCCACTCCTGTGGAGTTTGCATGTCCTCGCATTTTTGCATGTCTTTGCATGTCTGAGTACTCCAAATACTCTAGTTTACTCCCACATTTCAAAAACATGCATTATATTGATTGGTCACTCTAAATTGACCCATGATTAGTGTATTATTAGTGTGAAATAACTTTATATTTGTCTAAAATATATACTTTGAGGCTGATACAAAATAAACTACGTAATTTTCCAACATTCACGTATATCTAATTAGAGTTCACTTGACCTCATTTGACCTATTACTGTAAGTAAAGATGTATTACTTTCCTCATGAAATGTTGAGCACAAACAGATGTGTCTGAAAATTGAAAATTCATTTGTTTAATTACTGAAAATGGTCAAGTTTAACAAGGGGGCATCTTCCTGCTGCTCCTGTGGAAATGTATATCCAAGTTTGAGACCAAGGCATGGTCACCTGGCATTGGAACCTGATTGATTTGGCAGACTGTTCATTATGCTGACAAAGAGGTTTTTTCTGGTGGATGAAAGGGGTAACCTGCCACACTGGGCTGATGAGATGTATTTAGGCATAGTGCCTAAAATGTACTGGATGTAGGAGCTCAGTGGTCTGAAAGGCCAGATGCAGCTGACTTAGTGGGATGTATATGGCTGTATGTATCAACTTCGAGCGTTGTGTGTGAGTGTTTGGAGAACACTGGACAGAAAAACTTAAATAATTGTTGATGCTTCATAAAACTAAATTGACTGAACTTCATCCATAGTGATTATGGAAGGAGAAACCATGTACCCCAGGAAGATGAGGTCTGGGTGTGGATTTCACGTTTTCTGCCTTAACAAATAATTTGTGTTCAATGAAGCACCAAAGGACCTAACAGGCATTTGAGACTCCAAAGCTGGGGAGTATATAAAAATTGTATGAATGCAATGCGAAAGTTGGGTTAGGGTTAGGGTTAACTAAAAAAAAATGTTGACTAAAAACTGGAAGATAGGGGCATTTGTAAGTGATGGGTATGACTTAATATTTGTAGTACCTACAGTCTGTCAAGAGACGCTGGGCTAGCTGAATCATTAAATGCCTCCAATCAATTGCTACTTACTGTAGTACCCCAATCATTTAAAAAATTTTGCAGCTCAATTTGAAGGAGTTGTATCTAGACATTAAGTGAGTAAACTGATAGGTACAGCTTTTACAATTTCAAAAGAAAAACGAGTCTATTGGTGGGAAAATGGCTCTTACACTTGAGAAGAGTTTTAAGTCGTGCTCTCTCTGCACGCTTGCCCCGTTGGCGCTTCGGTGCCC
Source organism: Parotocinclus spilosoma (assembly GCA_033117975.1). Classification (NCBI taxonomy): domain Eukaryota; kingdom Metazoa; phylum Chordata; class Actinopteri; order Siluriformes; family Loricariidae; genus Parotocinclus; species Parotocinclus spilosoma. Next base: position 4,016 of record JAVSBV010041832.1, read on the forward strand.
TCTAGCGATTGGATCGCGTGTTGCTCCCAGACAGGACGCAACACATCGGCGCGCTCTTTCATCCTTTTTGTTGTTTTGTGTTTAGGAGCCTTACGCTCCACTCTTCATCCCTTTTACGTTGTTTTATATTATTTCCCCATTATTATTATACGTCGTGGGATACGTCTATCCCGCATACCTGAGTCCTATTAAAAACCACCACATCTCGTAACAGAGGCTTTTAAAAAGTTGGATAAAAGACCCTCCAAACTTACATGGAATTTACTAAATGGTGAACACCTGGAAAAGTTGAGAATTTCCAGCAGAAATCAGAAACTATTTCTCTTGCAAGCATTAAAGTCTGTTTGCCAGTTAAGTTTGTAAGAACTTCTTGGATGTGGTTTCAGACATCACACATCTATTATAGTAGAATACTTATTTTATGTGGTCTCATTCATGCCACTATACCTTTAATGCCACTAAGCTGCTTTTGAGTGGTGCCCCTGTTCTGGCTGAACGCATTTCCACTGAACATTTACATCAAATTCACCTTAAAATTGGAGCACTCATTAGCAGGTTTCTGCATCTGGATATCACCTCAGTGTGTAAATTTGAGAGATTAGACGAAACAAGGACTTCAAGACACAAGAGAATAAAAGCTCAGCATATCTCCAGAGTTGTTTCTGGTGCAGCTACACAACCTTTAATAATATTCAGGTAATATTCTTTACACTTTCTAGCGAATACTAATGAATGCAAACTGTACAAATGCCTTTGCAAGCACTTCACTTATTGCCGAAGGTCTCATAAATTATTGAATAGTTTAACAGTGGGTGGCAATGAGGAAAATTAAATTACCTGCAGGATTTTCCCAGAGATCTTTTTCATCAAAATCTAAATTTTCTATTACCTGTAGTTCAAACCTGCATGGTGAGTGAGTGTATAAGTTCTTGTTTTTGTCAGCTTCAGTAGTGTTAATTTGCTTGGTACATTAATTGTCACAGAAGTTGCAGCAGGTCATCTTGTCCCGGTGCTGTTGGGCATAAAGTTGACAAACTGATGTTTTGGGGGGGCTTTTGCTAGTGGTTGTGTTGTGGTATAGCAGTTCTGTACCTGGGAACCAAGATTCCAAGGTTCAAATCCTACCTTCAATTTGCTAGCATTGAGCCAATAACCTAATTGCTTAGAATGTAGGGTTGTAAGATTGTAAATCTCTGGATATGGGTGTTTTCTAAATAAATGCATAAAAGTGTCTAATTTAGTGCCACTGAAGTGCTCAATGCAACCCCAATTCTACTGGGAAGGCCTGCACATGAACATTCATTTCCTGTATGCTTTGTATCATGAGCCTGTTAGCAAAGAGTGTCACTGAAATAACAGATATCACTAAACAGAAGGGGTGTGCACATATTTTTGATCATATAGTTTATGTTTCACAAATGCCATTGTAAATATCCACAGTACACATATTAGTGTGGCAAGTGATTTCATAAAGCAGTTAATTGTTTTGGTTTTTCATATCCCTCAAATGAGATTTAGAGCAGGACAAGAATGGAGATCTTTGATCATTGTTTTTTACGTTAAAAAAAAAACAAACAAAAAAGAAAGGTTGAAATATATTAGAAATAATGTTTCAACTAAAAAGTGAGTTGTACCTGTTAAAAACATAGGGAATTATTAAATACTTATGAAAAGGGTGCAGTACTTATGACTAGCTGTGTTAATGCTACCAAATAATTATTCAGTCAACTTACTCCATCAGTTCGACTTAGACATTCAATTTTAAAGAACACTAAAAATAGAATATGTAAGATTTAAAATTATATAAAAGGTATAACAAAAGAGAACTTAAGGGTTGGGAATTTTGGCACTGAATAATGATTTATAGTAAAATGTTGTAATACAGTATTTTAAAATGATAGCCATTTAGAAACAAATTGGGAAAAAGTGCTATGATGCCAGTGCTGCTATCTAAGTACTGAACAAAGTTTTTACACTTGACATGACATTTTTATAGTATCTCTACTGATTTTCATAAACCACGTGGCAAATGCCATTCACATATAGTATGCTAATACAGTTTATTTTCCATACACATCAACACAGTGGTATGTAAGAGAATATTATTTTCATGTTGAACAGATGTGCATCATGGCATTAGTTATCTAGTTGGATTTGTGTGACTTTGGCTGTCTGTTTTCAACGGTCTCACCATGTGAGAAAGTGATTTGCTTTTTGGGCTGGGTGTCAAATCAAAATTATTTAGTGAAATTTTTGCATCACCTCCTGTTACAGTTTTTATAGTGTCAGGTTATAGGATGCTGTGGACTGCAGAAATCCCTTCTTAATAATCTGGATGTATGCTGTATGTGTGACTTATATCCAAAGCTTATATCAGCATCCAGTAAAACAGGTATCACATTAAGGCATGTTTTTGCCTGATTAGGCCGATCATGGGATAAAGCGTGTGTGTGTGTGCGTGTGTGTGTGTGTTTGGGGGAATGTCTGTTGAATGTACCTATAAATAGAAACATTAAATGTCATATTAATATATAAGATACTAATAAACTAATGAAATAATAACATATTATTTGTTGGAAATGCATCAAACTTTAATTTTTAGTTACCTATTTGCCCATTGTGTCTGATGTTTTTAGGCTGTAAATATGAGACATAAAGATGAAGGAATTACACAGTTAAATAATGTATGAAAGTACAGTATGAAAAATTCATAAGAGTACAGAATTTATCCTGAGCACACGTTCAAGACTTCAGACCAATTTTAAAAACACCCTTAGAATGTGGTGATGAAGCCAGATTGTGTTTGCTGCTTCAGAAAGCCTCCTAAAGGCTTGTTTATCTACAATGTGCCTGTAGCCAGAGGGTTTGCTCACTGAGAGAAGATTACATTCCTCCGATTAATTTCCTCTGTGTGTATTTAAAATAAATGGAGCAGCACAGTGTGAATCCGCGACTAGTGCTCCAGCAGTACTGAGCCAAAACCTCAACTACAGCAATACACACACTGGGTGAAAAACATTCAATCTCGAAGCAGTGTCACACACGCACATTGCGGTTGACAATGTACAAGCACAATGGTTAACAGTAATAAATCTTCACTGTTTAAACCACTAATGTATAAATACTAGGATTGACACAAATGACACTGATTTACAGCTCAACCACGTCGCATGTAACATCTAGGTTGCCCAAGGAGGTTGGGTCTCTTTGAAGTCTTGACTAAAGGTGATTCCTCGTCACATTTTCAAGATGTTTGTAAAGCTGATTTAAAACACTGTTCTATTAATAAATCTGACTTATATTTTGACAACATATACTTTACATTAGATATTATTCAATGTGATGTTCAGTTTTTAATGAGTTAGCATACCTTATAGTTAAAAATGTATATTTACATTTGAGCAAACCTCAGACTCACTCATTTTCTTGCAGCTACGCTCTTAAAGTGTTATACAGGATGAATATCCTTTTAAACATGTAAGTAAAACTTCATATATTAATAAATACTGAAATGCAATAAACTGCTATATACAGTTATCATTTAAAGCAAAGTGTCACATTGATCCAACTCTAACATAAGTCATAAGTATCTGTAGTCTGTAATATATTTTGCAACCATAACTTTAATCATGAAAATATATGGCTACTTTATATCACCATTAACATGCCAGGAAGTAGAATAACATGCATGAATTCACCACTACTGATTAATAAACTGGATGGTTTGCATATGAGACATTAATCATCTGTGTCTTTCAACACAGGATGATGGGAAGGTGCTGGAGTGCAACACCTCCACTGTCTACCATTAAATCTGACTGACTACAATCAAGGTTATCTACAATGAAGCAGCTAAAGCATGTTCAAGTCACAGGTTTTTTTTAAAACATGGCCATGTATGTGTGCACCCAACAGGTGCCCAATGCAATATAAATAATAATAAAACTGTGTGCAAACAGAGTGTAAAGGGAATTATAATAAGTTTGTAATAATTTATATTATATTATATTATATTATATTATATTATATTATATTATAATTGATTTGTTGAATAAATTATATTATTATCTTAACAAATACTTTAGGATGCCCAAAATACATAGAAAAATATTGTATAGAGTTTTTCTTTCAGATGCAAGGGAAAAATTATATTTTTTTGCATAGATTTTGAAACACGACTGTGAGACGCTGGAATTTAATGGTATCATTTTTGTTATTAACACTAATACTATTTTATAGAATGAGTACTTATTGCAGAAGAATCCAAATAAATATTACATTCCAAGCATTCAAATAATGATGACTTGTTGCTTTCCTGTTAACTCATAACTTTAATATCTAATAATAGCAGACACCTCACACTACACAGGAATCAATTAGACATAGAGTGAAGACAGAGATAAACACTTTACAGAAACATACCCAGACTGCTTAAAGACCAATGCCTATTGCCTTTTAGTTTCCTCATTAGTTGTAGTAAATACTTCACAACAAAGTTTCGTAATCAGACAGCCATTAAGTCTTCAAGTTAATGTTCACGTATACTTTGCATACATTTCATACATTGCTCTCCATGCACATTTAGAAGCATATTTGTGTATATAAACATTTAAACCAATTGGATTACTACAACACCATAGCACTGGGGAAGCATGTACAGCATTTAAAAGCATCTTTCATCTACAGTGGCTTATTTTAGCTGAGGTATCTTGGCATAGCAGAGACTTAAACTAACAGTCTTCAAATGTGTTCTGAGTATTTCCAGTAAAATTGTGCATATGACTGAAATATGTTAAAATTATTCTGAATACCTGTAACTGAGGTTCAGATTATGCTGGAGTGCTGAAATTCTGGAATATACTGGCTACTTAAGTTTGTTTTAAGGGTCCACTTACTCATAAACAGTTGATAAATTTACATTATATTTAACGTGAGATCATATGAATGATAAATATATGCACCAATGCATGCATCAAAAGAAATGCCATGTACAAATTAAGTACTTAATATAATTAAGTAATATTTCAAAATCAAAATGAATCTTTCCAAAGGACAGATAGTGTTAATGTTAATGTTTAGTCTTAATGTTAAGCGTTGGACCGTGGTACTGCGTGCACTGTAATAGATAACGCATAATGCATCAACTCAGTGGCATGACCAGCAAACATGTAAATCCTGAAAATTTGAACTTTAATGTAGAAAATTTTATTTTATTAGTAAAATGTGTGTGTGTGAAAGCAATAAAGTATTAATTCTGATATTGTGGGTTATCTTTTTTCACCTCTAACCTTGAAAACTCTGATCTGATTATAAAACATGATGATAATAATAAAGTCTTCACAAAGCCAGAATTTTTAATTAGTAATCAAAAATGTTTGGGGTTATATAAGATATTTGTTTATGTGCTACAAAAGAATCAGGGCCCTGTGGTGGTGGGCTAGTTGCCCCAACCCAGTGCCCAGTTTTTTTGGATGGAGGACACTAAAATAGAACATTTTGGTTTAAATGAGAAGTGCTACTTTTAACATAAGAACCTTCTCAAATATGTAAAATTTGGGGTGGTAGAATAAGCTTGCTTTCCTTTATCTGGTTCTGAATAACTTGCAATCATTGAAACATGAAACAATGAATTCAAATTATAGCAGCAGAAAATGTTCAGGCAGTCCTTGAGTGTGATATATTATACATATAAAGAATATACTTTGCAATAGAATACACAATACAATGCTAGCAGCTTTCTACCTTGAAAAGCAATGTACACTCATTTAATAATTAAATGGTTATTCGAATAATTAATTATATCATTAAAATTAAATAATTATAATTGTAACTAGCAAGGTCTATGGAGATCCCATGTCTGTGTGTAACAAATAAAATCAACTAATTAAATGGGTTTCTACAAATGTATTGCCATATAATGCACATTACAAATGCACAATTGCAATAAAAAATGCTTGATTATATTTATTTAATTTGTTATTAAGTTAATTTGAGAGACTGCACATTGCTGAATGGCATAGCCCACTCATGATTTTGTGAATGCACACACACACACACACACACACACACACACACAATTTCATCTATCTGTAAATAAATATATAAAAATATATAGAAAAATATACTTATTCTCAACATAACGTCTTAGTTTCTGTTTGTGAGCAGCTTGGTATATCTCACAATGAGTAAAACACTACTCTTTGGGACAAACCATTTGAATCATTTTAAACCAATTTTGAACAATTCCAACACAAACAGGACATATGCGCAATGGATTCCCAGATAATATGCCTTTGACAAACATTGGCATGACTGATATTGACACAGTGCTATACTGTTATCAACACAGTAGCCTGCTGGTCTATCTGTGGGAGACACACTGCTATTTCACTCTTATCTCAGTCCTATTACAATGCCATAGTGAGCCCATAGTAATACATTTGGCAAGCAATTGTGGAAGCAGAGCTGAGCAGAGGATGCTCAATTAACTTCATTGCTTCTGGGAAAAATGTATAGATTCAACAAATTATGTTTCACTGCTGAGCATTGTAGTATCATGTAATATACCTTAATCAAATTACATATTTTAATATTTAGAATATTTTCTTTCAGATTAAGTAGATGATGGTGTAACTTTTATTTTATTTTCCTATTCTAATAATACAATAGAGAAAACTAATAAAATATTTAAAAAATCCATACTTGTTTATGATATGGGGTTGCATGTCAGATACAGGATACAATGTACAATGTACAACGAACATGTTAAGACTATTCTCATTTCATCAACAGTCAATAGGTTTGGTTTTAATTTTGCCACAGAGCATATTGTTCTACAGGAAATGCATGTCAGCCCCAGGATATTGCCATCAGACAGTTTGATTCTTAATCCAATTAAAAATATATGGTGGAAATTTAAACTGTGGTCCATGACAAGGCTTTATACCGAAAGTTCCTCTGGCAAATGTTTTTTTTTTTTAAAAAAAGCTGTAAACAGCTTAAGACAGGATGCAAGCCAAGTTCCTCCATAATGTTATAAAGGGTCTTTAATATGTTCACAATTTGCAATTTTGTCTCTGCACAAAAGGACATTTTTGTTAGGCTTCCTACCTTCCCCTCAGATCGTTCGGCCGTCCTCGCCGGTCGCCATTACGGAACTATCTGTGAGGCGGCGTTTATATCCTCTATCTCTGATTATGTCCCGATCCTGAACAG
>JAVSBV010041863.1:0-11229 GCA_033117975.1 Parotocinclus spilosoma
TACAGGAGATGAGTGCAGCTCCTTCCCGGGTGGGATGGACACCGTCCCGTCCTAAGAGGCCAGGCTTACCCTCAAAAATTAAAGTAAGTGATAGAGGGAGTCACTGCACTCGGGTGGGACTGGGTTCTGTTGATGAAGACCAGTAGAGTGATGCCGAGGTGGAGGAACATCTAAGTTTGTGGTGCTGGAACAGCCTTTTTTATCAATTCTTTCATTTCTACTACCATTAAAACACTTCTTCTGACGTTCACGCTCTCTCACACAGACCCAAACCAGTCCCATTCTACCAGCAAGAATTTAAATTCCCAAGCACTGTACATGGGGGCACATGCTACCTTCTCTCTCATTGACATTGGTTTATGGTTATGAAAAAGTGCTGCACACCAGACTAATTCAAACTGTTGCTCTCCAATGCTAAGTGCATGCTAAACGTGCCCTCAACTATAGCTGCTAGATTTCCTGTTTCACGATCTCAGATGCATTCCTGTGCTTGTGTTTCGGCCAATTCTCAAAAGAAAGAAAGCTTTTAAATGCTTTACCACATGCACTTTCAGTGTGGTGAGTTGTTGCTCAGTAAGCTCCAGTTGTGTCCACTCTGCATTTGTCTCTGCTCACACTCGCTGGCCCAGCCTGACTTGTTTTTGCTCAAAAATGTCTTTGCTTTTGGATGCATCTCTATATTAGATGAAACCGTATTCATTCTGTGACTATATATGCTCTATATTTATCAGAGGTGAAGGACTCTGATAAAAGACTCGACTTGTCTTTGACTTGGTCGTTATGACTTGAGACTTGACTTAGACTTGAGACCGCTGACTTGAAATGACTTCATTTTCTTATATGTGTTGCTGTATATAATATATTGCTATCCGATTTTATTCTTATGAATATCTATTATTATTTCACCCAATTTTCAGTCGGTCTCTATTCCTACAGCTTTCGACATATCAACACAGGACAAACGCCGAAAACCGCTACCATCTTTTTTCTGCAAAAAATGTCCGCTTAACTTCAAACTTTGAACAGTCGTAGCTTGGTCAATTTTTAAGCTGTAAACACAAAAATCAGAAGGATTGGACCCGGATATAATCTCGGTCTTGGTAAATTACAGAGTGATCACACTCTCTGTTCACTTTTTTTAATCACTCTTCCAAAATCACTCCATTCATTTTGAATGGCTCCACTCTAGCGGGAACAGCAAAGCACGCTCTACCCATCAGAATAATGTGTTTTTTTCAAAACTCGTACGCATAACATCCGTATAGTTTTACCTAGGAACTCCATTTAAATTTAAACCTGTGAATATCGAATCCGTTGTTTAAACATTTTAAGACTTATCACAATCGGAGTCCAGGAAGTCACTGAAACGAATGAGGCTGAAACATGGCTTGTAACAGTCTCTTTACACTGTCATATCTCTGGCAGTTTTTACTCTACATGCACCTTGTTCACATAAAAAAGATCAGACAGGGCTCCTCTCACTAACAAACGATAGGATACATATTTAGCTTTACCTTGTCATCTCCTGGAAGTTTTAAGATTAATATCATATTGTTATACTTTTACCTACAAACTCCTTTTAAACTTCAAATTGTACACATAAGCCTTAGCTATCAAACCTCTAAATTGTTATGATAGGGCATCCCGGAGATTCCGCGAGATCGTTCCTTGGTCTCGCTAAATCCCCCAGGATCCCTATTGGATGTTTAACTGGAGCCCCAGATGCAGAATCCACAGACAGGCAACATGATAAGGGGAAAACCAAAGAACATTAATTTTTAACATTTTAAGACCGGTGGGGGCAGCGAGCCCATAGTCCAATGTCCCGTGGTGGGGCCGAGGGGCCCTCCCATTGTAGTGCAGGGATCCGCGAACAGCCTGGGCACTGCGGGTCTACGACGTTGAAGTCCGAGCGGCAGGGTCCCAGGGGTCCGCGAACAGGCTGCGATGAAGAGTGTCCGACGGCCGGTGAAGAGGGGGTCGCGATACCCCCGTAGTGGCTCCGCGCCAGAGGGCCCGTCGAGGCTTCGTGCCCGGACCAGGATGCGAGTTTCAGAGCCGCGGGTCCAGGGATCAGCCCCCCCATCCAGCCTCGTGTCCCAGGCGCCATCAGCTGCCGGGGAGCACGAGCGGAAAAGTCCCTAACGGGGTTGGGGGCTTTAAAAACGTAACATAAAATAACGAAAGTGCGCACAAACACGGGACCCACTAAAAACGTAACACGACACGAACAGGGTATAACGCAATGAGCCGGCGAACACGGACGTGTCCGCTCGGCTCATATGACAAACCTAATTAACGTAAAATACAAAACAGGTGTGAAACAGTAAATGAACGAAACAAACCAATAGGACACCGCAACAAATCAAAACAGACGTCATCACAAACAGCGCGAAAACCCGAAAACACAACACTAAGGGACAGGGATAAAATAACATGTCGCGGTGAAGAACGCACACCGAGACTCGCAACGCGATCCCTGACAGTTCTTATGTTGGAATGCATTATATTACTATTTCCAGAAATAATTCTTCACATATAAACATTATGTCCACAAAATGCTCCTTGCAACACTCCCATGCAGAGCTGTGTTTTTCAGTGTTGTCCTGGTGGTGGACCCATCAACAATAAAATTAACAAATTATAGAGAAACCTTTAGTTTCTTAAATGTTACCTTTGGTTCTTTTTTGGCCTTGCAAACTATTACACATCTTATTGTTAAAGAAGTGACCTTTGTTGGTTGAGCACTCTTGGGTGAAGGAGTAGTCTTAAATTTCCTCCATTTGCACACAATTTCTCTGACTGTGAATATGGTTCTTTAATGACTGTTTTGTAGCCATCTTTCATTCATTTTTTATCTGCTTTATCCTTTAAAGATGGTGTCTAGCTGTTGACATAGGGCACAAGGTAAGAAAAACCCTAGACAGAGAAGCAATCCACTGTGGAGTACATAGGCGCAGACACTCATATACACACTCAAACACTAAGGGCACTTTAGAAACACCAATTAACCTACATGTCTATGGAATGTTGGAGAAACCTGGAGTAAACCCACATGAACAGAGGAAGGACATGCAAACTCCACAATGGCATGGTCAAAATAGAACTGACATCGATATTATCAATATTATTTTTTTATACACTCCTATATTACAAAATACAACAGGTCAACTCACAGCTGTCAAACCATTCATTAAATGGAATTTTGTTAATGGGAATAAAAGATTGAACCAAAATGTTCCACAGATTATCATGTTCAACTTGGTCAAAAGTCTTTTCCTGCTCCAAAAATGTAAGACCAGTTCCAATCAATATACCACAAATTAGGTTTATATTGTCAAAAACAGATATACCAGACAAATGGTTTTTAGAGCAATTTACAATCTGCAAGCAGCAAAGCAACAGAGCACCAATTAAAAGCTCATTTGTGTTGCAGTTTACAACCACAGTGCTCAGTGTGTTTAAGAAAACCATTCTCTTACTCCCATAATTGGAGCATATTCTTATCTTCAGAACACTTTTAGTCACTGCAAATAATAAAAAATACCTGCGCTATCCTTAAGTATTTCACAACATGAGAGTGCACTGTGTTCTAAACTCTCTTCTAGCCCTTTAGTGACATTTACAAATGTCTTCATATATGTACAGGCTATGTACATTCTCATTCTGTTATCAAACTGACCTGTCTAACTCCATGAAGTATATTGTCTTTTGTAATAATGATCTTGTTAGTGTAGGTTCAGTGGCAGACCCAGCATCAGGGAGTCAATGACCCAATCACCAAATTTTATTCCATAACTATTTAATATATACTAACTATGCTATATGGGCAGCACGGCGGCTCAGTGGGTAGCACCGCTTGCCTCACAACAAGAAGGTCTGGGGTATAATCCCAGAGTGGAGCGGCTTGGGTCCTTTCTGCGTGGAGTCTGCATGTCCTCCCTGTGTCTGTGTGGGTTTACTCCGGGTAGTCCGGTTTCCTTCCACAGTCCGAAGACATGCGTGTCAGGTTAATTGGCATCTCCAAATTGTCATTGACTTGCGTATGCAAAACACCCCAGCCGTGTAAATGGAAACAGCTGCACGCCGGTCCCAAGCCCGGATAAAAGGGGAGGGGTGGAGAAAGCAATGGCAAACTACTCCACTATCCTGCCGAAATACTTGATAGATCACATCGATGAAGGACAAAATTGTGTGGAGATTGATGATCCATCAAGTGACCGAGGGTTAATTCCATTCCACTATGCTATCTACAGTATATAGTATATAAACATAGTATATTATAAATAACTATTTTGTACTAGATTGATTTACAAGTGGAAGGATGTTGTGTTGGGTAGTTGTATTTTTTTTGTTTATTTACTATTTAACGTTGTATCAGCATCAGTGGCTATTTGTGATAAGAGCTAGGTTGTAATGACACCCAGACACACTCACAATGGGGCAAAATAAGAGCAACCAATTAACCTAACTGATGTCTTTGGAATGTGATACAAAACCAGTGTAGGCATAGTAGTCCCACACTGGCACAGTAATGTGAATGATACACAGATAAGAGTCTGTGGTTTTAACACAATTCCCAATTCCTATATGATTACTAAAACTGACAAAACACACACACACACCTAGTAAATGTGGAGGGGAGAATGGGTAAGAGAGGCAACCAAAACCCAATAAAAAACCCAAATACTGTGTGCAGATGGGACAACTTTCCAGGCTACTCATCCAGTGGTTAAAGTGGCCTTATCTCTTGTACTAGGACCCTTGTCCCCTGATTACTTTACGTTTGGTGGGGCAGCAAACTCTTTTACTTTTACAGTATGGGGTATTGAATGCAGAATGATTTAAATGATTTAAATGATTATGACAATGATTTAAAAACATTGAAATCATTATCCTGGAAATAATTTCTAAGCAAATCATGGTGTAGCTGATTATAAAATGTTTTAAACTGACTTCCCTGCCCCAGAACCCCAACCCTATTCCAACAAAATATGCTAAACATGCTGCCCCTGCTGGCTTGCCTCCCACCTGCACCATTATCTCAGCCACTGCTAGATAATCTTCTGCATGCATATCCTTTTCAGATACCAGCTCTGCCATAGCACCCCCGGTGCTGGGTGGGTTGCAGCCACAGGAAAAATGACTGCATCAAGCTGAGCCTCAGCAAGCCGTTATCTCCAACACCTACCTCTTTTAACCAGTTGGTGTTCTTCATTCGTTCGAGGCATGCACATATATCATGATTCCTGAATTAAGAATCATTACCTGTTTCACTCTTGTTCAAGGGCAGTATGATGGCATTGTTCATGTGCAAGGCACAGCCAGTGTTTTGCGATTTGGTTTGGGCACTGGTTTAGTTGTCATATGACACAGAACATGTGTGCCCATCACACTTGAATTCTGCCCACTCTCGGATTATCACTTTCTCCCCTTGGATTACAGAGGCTGGTTCTGCATATGTTTTCAGGAATTTCCATAGACATAATGATTGCTGTAGGTATTTAATACTATGTATACATCTACCTTTAACCCAAACCTTAAAATCAGTAGCCTAATGCAAATGTTTTGACTCTCTGAAACCTTTTCAAAAGAAAGCTACAGTGTGTATTAAATATAAGCTTTTTTGCAAATGATCCAACTAGGTTAGACCTTTCCATTTTTGCAAGGACATCTAAACCATAATACATACAATATATATATATATATATATATAGACTCTTTAGAGACACCAGTTGACCTAACTGGAAGAAAGAAGCTTCTAGGACATATAAGAAACCTTTGAAGCCATGTGGAGAACATATAAACTTCACCTCAATCTAGGCATGGTCTGCACCATGACACAATTTGCTGTAGATGCATGTAAAAACACCAGAAACGTTTTACATTTGATTCACTGAAGTAAGAGAGAGAGAGAGAGAGAGAGAGAGAGAGAGAGAGAGAGAGAGAGAGAGAGAGAGAGAGAGAACATCCCCAGTAGATGTCAGTAAAATACACCAATCATTGACATCAAGCATTGCTCACGTTGAAGAGGCTCAGCTCACTGATCCCCTGATTGATTCTCTGTCTCGCCAGCTGTGCGCTGTCCATGGTGCTTAAAGAGGAACTCTTCTAAACTCGGGGAAGAGCCAGGCATAAGGGAGTGTAGGACAAATTATGTGACCTTGAAGACGTTTTTTTTTAACCGTTGAACACACTCAACTGAATAAGTCCTGAAGCGGATACCACAAACTCAAGCTCACTGACCAAATACTAGTCAGCAAATGATCTCTTAACCACATCAGATCTGACACCAGTTTGAAGAATACTTAGATAATCCTCATCACTAGTAATGGACAGTCAGGTGCGCACGCATTGAGCGTGTCGATTTTGCACAACATTTGCAATTAGAGGGAACTGTTGAAAGGGGTTGGTCTTTTGCCTAGTGCAGCTCCCTCCCCTCCCCACTTGCTCCCTCTCCGTCCATCCATGAGCAGTCAGAAGAAAAGTGCTCAGTCTCTCCACCGAGCCACCACTCTAGCAACATGTCCTCAGACGTGCAACTGCCCGACCAAGGGAAACGAATGAGCGCAGACAGACCAGACATCGCGGAGACACGCCGTGAGAGAAGAGCGAACGCTTGAAAACACGTAGGTGTTCTCTTGTTCTCTATGCTCTGCATTGGTGATGTGTGTTTGTACTATATTGCGTTGGCTATATTTTACCCAGCACATCGACAGAGCGTGAATAAACCCTAACACAGAGAGCAATGGGTGTGAGATGCTTTATTAAAATTCTTAAAACTTCTGTGTTGCAATCACGTCTGTGTTGAAGTGGGTAGGCTAAATAAAAGTCTTAACAGCTTTAATGCTTGGTAAAGTGGTCTGACAGATGAATGCAGAGCTTCTACTATGTGATTCGAATCTAGCAGAGGCGCGTTTATATAATTTAATGCCTAAAGTCTGTATTTAAACTTAAGACTGATAGTAGACCTGGCGCGCACATCTTGGGCACTAGGTTTTCCACTGGCATTCTATTTAGAAGTGTATAAATGCAACATCCACGGAATACAGGGAAAGTAGTTAGTGAGATTTCTTTGATCTCAGGCTGCGACTGTCACATCAAAGGACGACCATCAGCTTGATCATTTATGACGCCGAGTGATAACGCGCTGTGCCCATGTGTTTTGATTGATTGTTACAGCGCAATGTTTCTGACAGCATTCTGCAATTTTCTCGGGAATAAATAATTGCTGCTTACTGTGACCAGTGTATGTAACCAGTGGAAACACTTTGCCCTCGCTTGCTTGTAAGTTACATCGAAAATAAAGTAGTAAACAAACAGCCGAAAAAATGCATAAATGCATTGAATGTAGCCTCATTAATCATTGTATGACGGATCTTTTTATTTTCATTAACGCACCTCACATGTAAGCCCGTGCTTCCATAAGAGTCGCTACGCACCAGTTACTGTCATTCTCATTATACAAAGGGCTCCACGCAGAAAGGGACTCCTCTAAAGACAGATGAGATTGTCGGATTCAACTGATCAAACATACAAATAATAATAATAATAATAATAATAATAATTATTATTATTATTATTATTATTATTGTTGTTGTTGTAGTAGTATTATTATTGCAAAAAATTGATTGCAGACATTTGGGTGTATTGTGTTGATCCTGTATGCCTGTTCGCGTAAATGTCCGAATGGCTGGTAACAACTGTAACAACATTTTCCCAATGGTTTATACTGCAAATAACGTTACCTACCGTTGCGTCATGCATCCTATTGTTCCTCTTTTTTTAATCCAAGTCTTTTGCATATGGTGAAAAAACGAGATCGGTGCTCGTGCCATTTTGACGTCTGAGCTCAGCGTCGTGACTCGGACCATTCAGTAGAAATTTAGTGTTTTGTAGTGGCCCATAACCTCTAACGACGAGAATCTGTTCCGTTACGAGAACCCTACAACACCCTAGAGATGCTCATTCGATCTATTAAATAAGGGAAGCCGTGTACTTGTTGTAAGTTGTGTATAGCTTATAGGGCGCGTTGCGTGTGTGTGTGTGTGTGTGTGTGTGTGTGTGTTTGTGGGCGCTAGTGTATATATATATGTGTTTGTGTGTGTGTGTGTGTGTGTGTGTTTGTGTGATATTCATATATCTGTCTAAATGCACAGTCAAGGCATGTAGACAGTCAATTGACTGTTAAGGGTCAAATAATGACTTCTAAACCAGAGACTGTCGTGTCAATAACATAGTATCAATAACATGGCTCTTCAGAAAAATGACAAATTGGAAATCACATTTAGAAACCAACTTCAGTATTGCTCCAGATAAATAATAACCCAAACACGTCCGCTGGGCAGTCCATTAATCATTCGGGCTCCATCCAGAGTAAGTGTAGTGATTAAAAATCACCTGTGATGGACCTTAACTTCTAACTCCTGTTCCCCCATTAATATACCCAATAACCAACTGCGGTAGCTGAAAGGTGTAGTTTTACTGTGTGAAAATATTTTCCTTCTAATACAAACAGCCTATGTGAAAGCAAAAAAATATGTTGCAACTGTCCCAATGTACTGTCTCCTAGTTAAAAAAATCAAATGTTTATTTTAAAATTTGTTCCCCAAGTTTCAGCATTACCAAAAATGCCATTTAGTAAGGTAAGAAAACCATCCGCGTCCCAAGCTGTGAGCCATCAGTCAGCATACTGCGACATGCAAGCCATTTTAACCATTTTAACTCTGAAACTTGCTTAATTTAAAATTACTATATAGAACAAAGCACTGTGGTACAAGTCAGTGTTCCTGTGTGTGTGTGGGGGGGGGGGTGGGGGGGGGTATGCAGGCATGTGTGTGTGTGTGTGTGGGGGGGGGGGTGGGGGGGGGTATGCAGGCATGTGTGTGTGTGTCTGTGTGTGTGTACAACTAAGTAATATTGTGCAGTATATAGTCAATGTGAGCTGCATACTCTAAGGCAAACTGTCAATTTGATATTTTCTTATTTGATCTAGTTGTGTTCCATTAAGTATGGTTAACATGCGTTAAACATGCAATGCAAAATAAAAATTCAGTCATACAATGATTTTTAATATTTATGTATTGTATTGTATTGGTTTACCGCACATATACTGGCCAGACTAAAAAAAACACACCCTTTGTCAGGTCTATGATGTACCATAACAAAGCTTGTTACTTAAAACATATACTTAGCTTGTATAATCCTCTTTTTTATTATGTCTGACAGTTGATACAGCATGATGTGTTTGTGGTGGCAATAGTAATTTTAACATACACATTTAATATGAGTCTTGCATATCCATAACCAAAATGTGCATTGATAAATGGATTGAGCTTACCTCATTTATGACAAGAAAAATGAAAGATTTATCAATGATCTTTAGTCTGATGTTGGGATCAGTTTAGCTTTTTTGCGAATAACTGGAAACTACCATTTATATTTTTAGTTTTTGTACTAATCATTCAGACTATAGACTCTTACCATGTACACTTCTTAAAGTCAATTCAAAGTGTCTTTCTATTTGGTGTTGGTGTTGACTCAAACCAAAAAAATCTTCAGGGGCTCAGACTTATGAAAGCTCTGCTTTTATGCAGGTCATCACCAACTGGGAGCATTAATGGCACTTTGTCCTTGTGCATATAAGCTGACTTTTTTTTACCTGAATTTTAGGATCTGGTGAGGGATATGTTCTGTCTTAATATATTAAATTACAGAAATTGAAGATGCACTCTTCCTTTTAACAGCATAAAAATATATGAAGGCAAGAGCAGCAAGGGCAAAATAATGTAACTTGAGAACGGCGAGTAGAAGAATAACCATGTCAAGTAGAGTCAGACTTATTTAAAATAAAATTGTCTCAAAGCAACTTTAAGCTCTACATTATCTTAAAAGGCCCATCCCAAATTGAGCTAGCCCAGGGTGACAGTGGAAAGGAAAAACTCCAAAAATATATGCCTCAAAATATACGTTAATTTAAATATTTAAAGATTATATTAATATTAAAACTAAGTAAATAATAAAAGATAAGTAAAATAATTATAAAAATATGCACATAATCAATTCTTTCATCTGATACACAGAGTTACTTTAGAATTTTGAGTCCTTAGCAGAGAGCACATCGTGCCCTGCCAACTGAAGGATGAAGGGAGCTATTCTGGTGGGGCTCAGAGATGGTGGGAATGGTTTCTGCTGGTAGGAACATTTTAGTATATGGAGCTGGAACTGGCACTGGGAAATAAGCTTGAAGAGAGAAGAGAAAAAGTAGTTACTTATTAATTAAGAGCACAGAGTATATTAACACATTATCACTGATGTTATGTGTAGCATGAAACTCCGACAGCATTACCTACAGCAGCATAGATAGAAAGAGGAGAACCATGTAAAATTGTCTTAGTTTTACCTAGTTATAAAACACAAGACAGACATATGTGGATTTGTGGACATGTGTTCCACATGTCAGTTATGTTAGACCTTTGCAGAACCAAATGTTTTGATCTTAGTTTTTAATGTTTTTTAACTAAAAAACCCTTGGGGAGACACAGGATTAATTTGACACATCATAATCTCATCAAACAAACCACTTATCATGGAAAGCTTTTTGGCATTAGACAGCACACATAATAACAAATGTGCATGCATGGAAACTGGAACCTCCAATACCAACCAGAAACCTTCTAGGCCTGTAATGATTTACCTTTATAAGTGTGTATGGTGTAAATGCTTTTACAGTTTGTCTCCTTGGTCAGATAGTTGCAAGAAAATCTATTAACTTTATTGTATTGCTTTTGCCTCTCATGTGTAGCAGCATTAATAACATACATGAATGTATATATAGAGTCATTGAGAGTCAAAGTGCTATGCTAAATAGCTAATGTGGCTGTTATTGGTATTTTTATAATGCAGGGTATAAATATAATAAATAATACTTTGGTAGAAATTATGTTTTATTAAAAGCTAATACATTTACAAACAACAGGCACAACATCAAGACTATACAAAGAGTGGTTTTAGTAAACAGCAAAAAGAAACAGATCATTTCGCCACATGCAAGTACAAATTACTTATACAATGCATCCGGGAAGTATTCACAGCGCTTCACTTTTTCCACATTTTGTTATGTTACAGCCTTATTCCAAATTGTATTAAATTTATCTTTTTCCTCAAAATTCTACACAAAATACCCCATTATGACCATGTGAAAAAAGTTTTCTTGAGAGTTTTGAAAAT
>JAVSBV010041883.1:5000-11229 GCA_033117975.1 Parotocinclus spilosoma
TACCAATCAGAGCCCATTTACACCAACAGGGGTTATACCGCAAAGCTAACACAACACACACTAGTATTTTAGAGAAGGTCTAGATATATATATATGTATGTAGTACAATAGCATTTTGAAGCGAACGCTCAACTTTTAACTGCCAATTGTGATTGGTTGAGACCCAGATTTTTCTTATTTGCCTTCAAATAGCTTGGCCATGAGTTTTCCATGGAGATTGAGCCATTTATACTGCGCACTAAGCCAATTGAAATCCCGTTAGATGCGTGGTATAACTCGTAACGCCAATTCATGCTTCATGCATATGTGGTACTGAGGGCCTGAGAGGTAAGAAACCATCAAACCTTCTCTGCCTTAGACATGGTCAATTGTGTTTTTGTGATGCCTGGCCAGGTGGGAGGCACCGCAGAGCACAATATCTATGACAATAACACAAGTTTCTATTTAAACTACATTATGATACATTACTATCTTGGTGAGGAGTCTTGAAGAACTACTTCTGTAAAGGAAGGATACTATGTTTTTTTTTAATTGGCTGATTTTTTAAATATTCCATAATATATTAAATATTAAAATCAGTATCAGGCTTACTCCTATATTAGTATAGATTAATAGATTGTGCTTGGGTCGTACAGTGGCCTAATTCACTAGCTTATCAGTGCAGTGACCCAGGTTTGAGTCACTGTGTTCCAGCCAGGTTGGCTTCATGCTTGCAGATTGGCCATGTCTAAAGGAGCGCAGACTGGTTAGGGGATCATCCTTATCACTGCCGATCATATGGATTATGTACTAAAAAATGCTCTGGATACAAGCATAGCACAAAGGACTTTGTGCAACGAATTAATTTAATTCGAACTTTGACCAATTCCATGTTTACATTTACATTTGTAAATGTAAATTACAGTCGCTTTTGCATTAGATCAAGGTTTCCAAACCTATTATATAAATAAATAAATGTATTTATTTATTTATCTTAGCATCAGCAACAAGTGTTTGTGACAGGAGCAAGTTACAGCCATGAAATGAACAGCCCATTATGGATTTCCACAGTATCGGCATGGTAATCACTGTTGGGGTTTTAAAATGTATTAAATGTAAATAAAAAAAATAAAATAAATGCATTTATTCCAGCTTGTACTGTCCATTCTCATGGCCGTATAGTGCTTTTTGAAGAAAAGCTTCCTTAATGTCATATACGAGCAAAATAATATGATTCATATGATACCTTTTGGCAAAATCATGTCTGAAAATTTCGCACTTTTGCCTTGCCTTCGAAATGTAACGACACTGAACACGAGCAAAAAGCAACAGGGTGTAAACAGGCACAGATTGTTAAACTGCTTACAAAGTCTTCAATCTTCACAAAGACTATAAAGAAGGGGCCAACAGGGGGCATCAGTAGGTAATGTCCTCTTTACAAACGGGCAAGTCCTAAAATAATACAAAGTCACTCGCACTCAGCACACACTTGCACACAGGCTTCACTTCTTTCGGCATATAAAAAATCTGTATAAAATCTTTTTATCTACAGCCAGCGACCAGCGCCGGTTTAAAAAGTCTGCTGAGGTGCAGATTAGTCTCAGTGTACGAGCAGGAGGAGCAGGGCGAGCAGCGTGAAGACAATGGAGGCCGGCGTGACGTGAACCGCAGAGTTCCCTACGCTCCTCTGAACGACTGGAATCATGGCAGCAGGATCGTCTGAGGGGAAAAAGAGACGCGTGATCAGAAGAGGCTCGAAACGTGAGCGTTTCAAATCAAAATCGAAAAGGAAGCAGCTTGTCATTACTCACCAGCTGGAAGCCTGTTGGATGGGTTATGCGCTCCTCCTGCATTCCCCCCGCCGTGCTTTCCCGACTCGGTCGCCTCCTCTTTCTCAGATGTCTTCTTGTGGTTCTTGGGGCCTAAGAACATCGATCATGGTCACACAATTGGCGAGATTGACGCAACTAGTAACGCAATGCGTGACGTCTTCGGTAAACCGGCTTGCGGTTGGTGTAGGAATGTGGCGCTTACCGTGAGGTCCAACCACGTCGACCTTTAATCGCAGACAGCTCTCGCCATGCTGGTGCAAAGGCTTGGCTGTGGAGAGAACCCAAAAAAAACAAGGTTTTAAAACAAAAGCTAGTTAGCCGTTTAAAAGACAGCGTAGACGGAAAAGGACAAAGCCACTCACAGATGTAGTAGTAGCTCTCGCCCTGGCGGAATTCCTTGCCCAGGGTGAAGGGCGTGAAGCGCTGGAACTTCTCCGAGAACTTCTCAGGCACGTGGGCTGCAAAAGGTCTGGAGCACTCCCAGCGCAGCTGGTCGAACGAGTGCGGCTTGCAAGCCTCGTAGTCCTCCAAGTCCACCATGTAGAGCACGTAGCGCTCGGCCTGCTGGGACGGCACCTCGCCGCGCTTGTAGTGGGGGCAGACGATGTCCAGGTAGTCGTTGATGCGCACCTGCACCGTGTAGTCGTCCCACCGGAAGCTGCAAAATAGGACAAGCGACAAGAATGAGCGATGCTGTGAAAGGGCCGCGCATGACATGAAATGTAAAGCGCCACAGGGTGGGGACGTGGAAACTTGCGACAGAAGCAACCTTAAATGTCACGCAAATGGTAGAAAAACAACACGCCCAGACCGTGCTGAGCATCAATCCGCGCAGAACGGCGGGTGATAGGAGGCTAATTACTACGCGAGACTTGCTTTATTTTCCCGCCGGCTCGTCCTGCTGGTTTTGCGAAAGGACGTAAACACTTTTTACAGCCCTGAAGTCTTCCTAGTGGCTGTTACTGTTCGCGTGCTTTCTCTTCACCCTTGCGTGTGATGTGAGGAATTTGGCTTGCGTGATGACAAGCAAGACAAAGGAGACTACCTGCAGCCATGCTTGGTCACTATCTGTGCATTCTCATGACAATGTTCTAAGACTCGCTCTCACTGCTGCTGCTCATGACCCATGTCCTGTCATCTTTCCTGCATTTATCAGAGCTCAGACAGCTGTAGAGACGCCCAGGCTCCGCCGCTCGTCTCTTTCCACCCCCTCGTTGTGTTTATGGCTTGGTCACTCCTGAGTCATGCTCCAGCCCTCCTATGGTTCCACTGGACTGGCAGTCCAGAGCCTTAACCCCCTGATCCCTCAGATAAGTTTGCAACCTCCTGCAAACAACAGCTTTCCATCTGAGGCTTTCCATTTGACAAAACGTAACACTTCTAGCTCCCGCAGCAACTACGAGGCCTGGTTGCACAGCAACGTTTGGACCCCGCTGACTTCCCAGCCGTCTGCCAATCTGCGTCTGCATGCTGTAACTTTAGCTCGTCAATCTGCGTTTTGCGCACTCCGGGACTTTACTATCTCACCCTGGCTCATACTTGTTTCTGTACTTTCTCTCACGCTGCCGTTGTCAGGGCCCCTGGTTAAATTTCAGACAGACGTCTCGGCTACTGCCCCATTCCCCCCCCCCCGTAATCCAGTCTGCATTCTCTGTCCCTCCCATACCACTGTTTGTCGCTTGTTAGAATTAGCAGGCCTGTCAAAACAGCACGGCATTTAGAACAAGGTAAACACACACACACACAGGCGCAACAGTTCTCGGCAGTGCAGGCTACTGCTGAGATTAGAGTTCATTTCGTGCAGCTTGTAATCAACGGCACGTTCAAACGACGGGGGTGTTTGCATTGCTAAGCCTGCTGACTTTTCACTCTGTGGGAAAATGTTATGCACGTTATCTGGTCTTTAGTTCAACAATACCTGAGAATAGTCAGTGTTCGGATCTTTTGGTCAGAGATCGCAACAGATTATTCGCATGCCCAGAACTACGCACGCAACGGATAAGCTCAGACCTACGCCATCTCCTGTCAAATGATGCATTACAAAAGAATGAATACACAGCTCACAACTATTAAGGGATATTTAATTTTAAAATAATCCCTAATTTTGGTGAGCAGTATATTTAAGCTTGCACACAAATCAACAGGAACGCCAGCACTTGGATGGTGTGGAATCTGTACACAAAACCCAATCGCTCTAGGGGTTCAGGTTCGAGTCCCAGTGGTGACTTTCCAGACATGATTTCTGAGGGGTTAAAACGCAGGGGTGCCCAAACTGTGACTGTCATCCTGACTAAAGTAAAAAACCAATCTTGTAACCAGACTTCTGACTCTTTGGGCATTCCACTGCACCCAAACAAAAAGCTGGACTGGTCGTTTTTCATTATATTACAAGAGGAAAATATGGGACCTACGTAAAATTGTAAACAAATTTGCATACTGAAAGGAAAGGTCCAGAATGTTGTCTCTTTGAGTAACAAAAATAAAATAATAATTAAATAATTCCAGCTGTTATCTGGACTTTATTAATGCATTTATAGACCAACGTGTTTGAATTCAGTAAAGCTCTCTACTAAACGATCACCATCAAAGCCTTGAGTCCTGAAGCTCAGCCGTGTGTGTGTGTGTTTAGTATCCCTAGTCTGAAGCTAACAATCACACCGCTGCACTGTTGTTGTTTTTTCCCTCTTGCCGATCTGTCACTTCAAACGCTTGCTCCCACCAGAATCCCTCACTCACTTTTCTTCAGCAGCCTCGTTCCCGTGTGAGAGCTCTCACGGGGAGGTGCTGCAGAAAAGTGAGTGAGGGATTCTGGTGTGAAGCGAGTGTAGCTCAAGCTTCTAGAAGCTTGCACAGCTGCATGGCCTCGGGCACGTAGGTATAACAGGACATGGATTAACCGCGTTTACCTTCACATAAATAATAGATCCTTGGTTCAATTGGCAGCTATTAGATTATCAAAGCAATGCCCCCAAATGAGTGGTGCCATTATCATCAAGCAATCAGATAATTCCACCCACCAAATAGGATATTGTTCAATACTCTGCAGAGGTGTGGGAAAAACAAAATTACCCACAGCGACTTTCAACTGATTTCAACTTAAGGATTTTAGACACACCTTATCCAGAGCAGTGGTGGCAGCTTGGCAGAGGTGGGACAATCCCAGCAACAGGATCTTTTTCCACCTGAACAACTGTGCCACAGCTGCCCCCCAAGACTAAGGCCGCATCCCGGTTATGCGCCGTTTAACATTTATATGTTCAACTTCATTTAAGAATTATAATAGGAAACAAACTGTCTTGTATAAACATAATGTCTTAACGATGGAAAACTACAACAAGTAAAAGACATAAAACAGTATCCTTGTACTCTCTTTTTTGGTAAGTCTTTCATCCATAGTTGTGTCTAGCCCCATTTTAGGGGTGCTTAAGCCCCCCAAATTGAGTCCCAGCTTCGTTTGCCCCCGTTTGCAAATGATGGATTCGTGGCTCACAGGGTCAGCATTAAGGGTGGTTTTCTCAGATTTGTTGGTGTCTTTCCAGTCGGTGTATACCCTACTCAAAAAATCAAGTCATGTATTTTTTCAAGTGTGGTAATAGCAATCCAAAGTTGCGATAAAATAATAAAAAAATTTTATTGAGACAAAACGCACCGGATCATGGTCTCATTGGGTGCTCTGAACAACTAAAGCTTTGCTTTATAATCATTTGCATCTCTTTTATTGTTGACGATAGAAGTAGTTGCTCTTTCAGCCCTGTATAACCTGCATTCTATACACAACACACTCTTCCATGTAGTTCCATCCTTGGTTATTGGTGGGTATACAGTACAATTCTTCACATTAAAAAAAGATTTGCCCTACAGCAAGGTTTATGGCCTTGATATCATCCATCTCCATATTTTGTGTGAATTTTTCTGTCCGTGTGTTTACGAGTGGTCAAGATGCTAGGTCAGCATCTGGCCCGAACCGTCTTTCTGTGCCCTGGAACGTCTCGAGCTGTCAGGGAGGTTAGCAGAGTCAAAGTGCAGGGTCAGGCGCCTCACACACATGGAGTCGGCTGGGCATACAAACACTCGCACAAACTAGACAACGTGTTCAGACACTCAGCAGCAAACACATGTCCTGTGCAACAACTGTGCTGTAAGTGCAGTCAGCGATTTGCACACACACACACACAGACACACACACAAAGACACACACACACAGACACACACACACAGACACACACACACACACAGACACCTGTGGGCTCTGGAAGATGTTAACAGGGCTGGCGTGCTGTGACATGTAGTTTGATTCTATTTTGGAGCTTTGTTCTTATGCCACTGGGTAATAAAACCAGTCTACCCACACACACACACACACACACACACACACACACACACACACACACACACACACACACACACACACACACACA
>JAVSBV010041904.1:0-11227 GCA_033117975.1 Parotocinclus spilosoma
AGCAACATATTTTTCCTTTAAAATGTTACATTTACTCAGATTAAACTTTTGATCTGTCATCTATGTTCTATTACGAAAAAAAATATTGACATTTGCCATCTCCACATTATTGCACTCAGTTTTTATTCATAATTTGTTTAGTGTCCCAACGTTTTTGGAACCCGCATTGTACATTTAAGTCAAGTCTAGTTATATTTATTAATGAAGTGCTTTTTCTTACAATGGAACATTAATCAAAGCAGCTTTACAACATTATATTATCTTAAAAAGCCAATCCCATATTGAGCAAGCCAAGGTCGACAGTAGAAAGGAAAAACTCCCTACAAGTTGTAAAGAAGAAACCTTGGGAGACCAAGACTCAAAAGGGACCCATCCTTCTTGAGTAGCCTAGATGTTAATTGAAATACTTCAATTTTAATAGTTTGTATTAATTAGAATAATAAGTTAATAATAACAGTTAAACATTTACATCTCACACATTCATAATATAAGACTATAATATAATATATAATATATGGATAGCATACAATCCCAAGACAAACTATGGAAGCATACTACTGACTACTAGTATAAAACTTTCATAGGTTTCCACCTCACCAAAAAGTAAGTGCATTATCTTTCTGTCCTGCCCTCCCAAAACAAACAAACATAGTCCAAAAACAAATGGTTTGCCAACTTTGACGAAGAACTTGTCTGACTTGCACACTGCTCAGACTCTAATTCTAGTAGTAATTCTAATTCTGAGATAAATTTAAATGCTAAATTAACCTTATTAACATCACACTCATGTTTCATAATCTAATGGAAAGCATACATTGTGTTTGCTTGAGGACTATTTAATGTACAAAATAAAGCATACGAAGGAAATAAAGCATTCAGTTAAAATCTTTGCCTTATACATGCACACACAGAATTGGTTTAGTAGCATATTAGGTTCTCAGGCCATGGAAAATGAGCAAGTGGAAACTTTTGAAAATTGTGTTTCCCTTCTTTCCACATCCTGTGAGAAATAGGAATGAGTGCGTGAATGGAATACATTTTCCATACACATCCTACACGAATGCATCTCCTCAAGCGCCTTTAGGTTACAAAGCAACAGAGAGATTAAATTCAAATGAAATTGCCGTCAGAATTGCCGTTAAGCTGTTAAGCACCTATAAAAAATAATTGCATATGAATTTACAGTGTGAGATGAATGAGGTAAATCCATCTCTCAGATTAGAACAGAGACTTTGGTGGAATTGTCCTGTTACTGTACTAACAGATTTGAGTTAAACCTTTGAACTTTACCTTTGAATCTGGTGCTCAGAAAGAATGACATTTATGAATTATCCACATTTACTGACATATACTGAATCATCCACACAAGTTTGGGAACAGCAGATTGTAATTATTTAGTACATAGTACAACAACAGTATATGAATGAAGATTTTTTTCACATTGCCAGAGAATTATTGACTTGAGTATTCTCTTATAGCATATAGAGCCAATTACACAATATTAACCTAGGATAAACAGATGATAATGCCTGTATTACACAAATACTTATATGAATGTTATATTTAAAAATGATAATACATTTATAAATATAATTTGTTTTTTGTGCATAATGTTAACTTTTTCAATTCAATTCCACCAGGAAGAAAACCAAACTCATGCACTTTGTAAATTCACCCTCAGTTTGTTGTAAGGACATACAACACATGGCTTAGTTTTTTACTAATACCAAACAATATTTGCTAGTGAAGGAATTTATACATCTATCTAGCTGACAAAATTTTCTAATCAATTGAACAGGCTGTGCAACACAGTAAAACCTTCCCTACACCCTCCTATCAGTTGTATCCTCTATAAGCAGAAGTGTCTCTGTAAGAAAAGGCAGTGTAAATGCACATCTCTTGAGCTTTAGCACAAGAGATTACAGGTAAACCAGAGAAAATAAGAATAAGAAACTTTATTTTGCACAAAACACAGTCTCCCTTCTGTATACCTTTTACTGCTAAGCACATATGCAGGAGTAAAAAGCAGAACTAGAACAAAATGACCTGTCTTTCTAAAATTTTTTGGACTGATATACTTGTATATACAATAAGTTATATTTAATGCTACACCTACACCACACCTTATCATCTCTGTCCTAAAGCAGGTATCTTGGGTGTCTTGGTTTTTCATAAGAAAGAAAAAATAAACAAAATAAACCAAATTAAAAGTATTAAAGTGTTAAATTATTAAAAAATAATAACACTTTTGGCCACAATTTGGCCAGTTTTTCTTAGGGGTGTAATAACTTTTGATGGCAGTGGTTTAGACATTAATGCCTGTGTGTTGAGTTATTTTGAGGGTACAGCATTTGTGAGTACGAGAAAGCAAAAGATTAAACATATGTTCTCCATAATATACTGTACAGTAAAGGGACTTGCCTGCTGAAACATCAGACGATGTCAAATAAACCTTAACAATGTAACAATGTACTCATACATTCATTTATTCTTTGGGTATAATAGTGTCCTAACACTAACCCACCACCACGGTGACTCAGGTTCAAGTCCCAGCCACACCTACTAGCTGGTCAAGCACTACATACATTCATGATTGGCTGTGTCTGAAAGAGGGGAGGCTGCTCAGTGGATTATCCCCCCTCCAGCTGGTCCTGTTAGACTGGAATATACAGGATAAGTCAAAAGATGCAGGATACATCCTGCAGGGTCGTGGCTTTTTGCAATGGCTGCCAAAAACACTTTTGAGGTTTCTTCATCTGTAGCGGTTTTCAGATGACCACTACGTGGCTTGTCGCCACAGTTCTGGTTTCTCAGAATCTGGCTATAAGGGGAAGCAACAGTGCTGTGTGAAATTGGTGGTCTTTCTTAGTGTTGGTTGTTCACCTCTGTGACTATACAGCAGCTCCGTTCCTTAGATATCAGAATCGTCAATGCCATCTTTAGTTACCTGTGACAAATAACAAAAATTTGAGCTTTGTGTTGATAACTTTTAATCCATAAGAGACCGTTGTGGTCTTCTTTGATACATGACCTCCTTCCCAATGGAAAAGCTTGCCTTTGATCCAATATGGTGGTTTTCAAGATGGCGGCCATCTTCCAGACATAGCCTAAAAGGTCACAATAAACATTAAAAACAATTTTACTTGCCTGTCCCTTATCTGTTAATTGCTAGAGTATTCAGATATGTAATTTTCCATTTTTATTCTAAAATAAATAGGTGTCCTGTGACTTTTTGACTCACCCTTTAGATACATTTATAATTTATAGGATTTATATTATTTTATGTATATTTGCCATTGTAATTAAAAGTGTTACTTATTTATTTATTTATTTATTGTTAATATTACTTTATTGTATTTATTACTATTATTGTTGTTTTCAAAATAGTTTTTAATGTTTATTGTGATTGTTTATGTTATGAAATATGTAAATGCTTTGGCAACGCTGTACCAAACACAGTTATGCTAATAAAGTATATAGATATACAGTACATAAAGATGCAATTAAAAAATTACTTAGTCATGGGTCATTCCCCCATATCATGTATGTACACTGGTGAGTAAATCCTGTAGAATTGCCTACCCTTTGGAAAGTTCTGCATAAATATAACCTAAAACAACATCATATTTTTAGACAATTCGTTAAAGTAGATAAAGAGAACCAAATTGAACAGATGTGACAAATATATTATACGTGATATCAATTAATGGAACGGTCACCTAGTTGTGTTTAAAGAACAAAAGTCTATCCAAGTTTAATCTTCACAGCACCACCTCTATAATAAACATTTCTGGACATTTCAGACATGGGGCATTTCTGAGGACTGCAGAAAAAAAGACATTAGACTGAAAAAGGTTACAAAACCATTACCAAAGACCTACTTCTCCAAAATGCAGTCGGACCGACTGTGTACAAATGAAAGAAATTCAAGACCACTTGTCACCCTCCCCTGGTGTGGTTAAACAACACAGATCACTCCACGTGAAATTCCTCTCTCACACTGGCTAATACTAACGTCAGAAAAACAACAGTGGTGTGCATGGTTGCAGGAAGAAAGCCACTGCTCTCCAAAAATATCATCTTCAGTACTCAAGAGAATGTGGGTCACCAAAGAATGGTTAATGTTTATTTGTAGTTTCACAAAAGTAATAAATGAGCATAATATTTTTTCTTATTTTATTAAGTGGGCTCTTTTTATCTACGTATAGAACTTACGTATAGAGAATAAAATTTGAATATATTCAGATCATATATACGCAGACACACAGGAACTTACAACTGTATGTAAAATTCACAGAAAACTACAATCGACTGTCATCCTGTCCAGGCTGTATTGCTGCTTGCATACAGTTTAGGTTAGGTAGGATCCAGACCCTCTCATGCAAGTTAACCCTAACCAAGATAAGTAGGGAAAGTCCAGGATACTATGGGCTATTGAATTGTTTTTTAACATGTATTACATAAACAGAGTTCATCAACTAAAACATTCCAGTCCTCTTAGGCATTGTGGGAAAAAATGACAGTGAGTCATTTTGACCCCAGATGTAGGGGGTTGAAACCAAACAGACTGGGTAATGCTGAACAGCTTGTCAGCTGTGTGCGTTTGTTCTTAATAATACTGTGGTGACGTTTTGTAATGTAAATATTGTTTGGTGATTAAATAGTTTGAATCACATAACATCTGGACATATGCTGAACCTACAGAGCTCAAGACAGTCTTCAAAGTTTCACATGTATTGCCTCAAAATGAAATGCACACACACACAAACACACACACACATACACACACAAACTTCTAAACCACCACCGCCTGTCTCCACTGAGGTCATGTGAGAGGCCGCCCAAAACTGCAGAATGGCATGACCCGTGACCATAGAGAGGTCTCTTGGGCCCCATTACACACATGCACACACTTCCCCACCACTGTCTAGCAGGAACCCTCCTGATAATGACTCCCAACAAGGTAAACTGAAGCCCTCTACAAACACTCAGAAAGGGGTCAGGCAGTGTGAAACCCAGATTTTTGCTGTCTGTGAGTGGTCAGTCTGACGCCTGGCCCTGTCAGTCACAACCACAACCACCCCCCTGAGCACGGCACACAACTCAAGACAATGCTTAAACAAACACAGACATGAAGAAAAGGAAGAACATTTGTAAGCAAGGAAAGCTACGTGGCAAAAAAATGTATTCTTAATTGGGCATTCAAAAACACATTCCTCTGAAATATTTTACTTAGAAAATAAATTTCATGGTTAAAAATGGCAACAGGCTTGAGGCAAAGGCTTCTGAAAGTTTGCCGTAAATTCCAGTTTACTACATATCATTTATTGAGACTCACAGTCACAAAGTCACAAAGGTGCTCATTGAATTTTTATGCTCTCCTTTAGTCTTTGTCCGTGTCATTCAATGAGCTTTTAATTTCGGATATCTTTTTTTTTTTAATTTTAATTAATTTTTGGCATACACTGTTATGACTGTTCTTATTAAACTGTTACGAACTGTGATGATACAATGAATACAGTACTGGATTATGGACCAGTAAAATTAGGGTTTAAGTCCCAGCAATGCCACTTTTGAGCTATTGAGCAAGGTCCTTAACTTACAATTGTCAAAACTGTTTATTGCATGATTATGATTATTAAGAGTGTCCTCCAAATCTACAAATAAGTAATTTTACAGGAGTTGGACTAATACTTCTTGTCATTCAAGCACTTTGTTAATGCAAGTATCTAATCAACCAATTGCATGGCTGCAGCTCAGTGCATTTAGACATGCACACCAGGTCAGTGTGACCTGCACTTCAAACTGAGCATCAGAATGGGGTTGAAAGATGATTTAAGTGGCTTTGATCATAGCAGGGTTGTTTGTGCTAGACTGGCTGGTCTCAGTATTTTAGAAACTGTTGATCTAGGGTTTACAGAGAATGGTCAAAAAAGGAGAAAACATCCAGTGAGCAGCAGTTCTATGGGGAAAAATGCCTTATTTATGCCAGAGGTTAAAGTAGGCAAGGTAAGGCAGGTTTATTTGTATAGCACCATTCATACATGTGGCAATTCAACGTGCTTTACGTAGAGTTACAGTAGAATGGCCAAACTGGTTGAGATGATAGAACTCAAATGAACACTCATTACAACTGACTTATGCAAAAGAGTCTGACTGCACAACAAGTCGAACCTTAAAGCAGATGGACTATAGCAGCAGAAGACCGCATCAGGTTGCTCCCCCTATCAGCTAAAAACAGGCAGCTGAGGCTATTTGCACAGGCTCACCAAAATTGAACAACTGATGATTGGAAAAGCATTGCATGGTTTGATGAGTCTCAATTTCTCCTGCAACATTTGGATAGTATAAACAACATAAAAGCAAGCATCTATCCTGCTTTGTATGAGGGGTTCAGGCCTATATGGTGGTGGTGGTGTAATGGTGTGGTGGATACTTTCTTTTAACAATTTGGGCATTATTTAATTATCACAGCCTACCTGAATATTGTTGCTGACGGTGCACATTCTTTCATGACCACAGAGTATCACCTACTACACAACGTGTCATTTCACAAAGCTCAATCAGGTGTTGGAACAGGATTTGAACATTATGGATGTGCAGCGGACAAATGTACAGCAAGTGTGTGATGGTATAATGTCAGAATGGACCACAATCTCTGAGGAATGTTTATTATTAATGGTATTTTATTTTTGTTAATAATCCCAAAAATACAATAGCTGTCTCCAAATGGCAACCCCAAACAATTCCACAGCCACCTTAAGATAACAAAAAAACAATGGAAATATTTCACAACCCAATTTTCGTGCTTCGTGAATTAAGTACTTCTTAGAATTGCAGAGAACATTTTGCAACAGTTGCAACAGAGGCGAATTTGGGGAAAAAGTAAAGGGGGCATCTAAAATATGGTCTGTTATTTATCCATTATATGTTTCATTAACCAACAATCTTGTAAGGCTCAAAAATCCAGACATTTTGTGAAAGCATGTTTCTGTAATAATATGTGGCGCAAAAGTAAAAATAACCTATCATTATTATTTGGGTGATAGAGTTCAACTGTGCACAAAAGTCCTGAGTCATTCCCAGAAATCCAATTTTGCCTTTGTGCATCGAAATGGATCCTGGTGAAGGGTCAATTTGTGGGAGTGCATGTATGTATGTGTGTTAGGGTAACCTGAGAGGATAAAAGAGTGTGTGCGTTTGTGTGGGGGTAAAATTTGTATTATTATTGAATCAAACCTCAGTCGTGCGCAATCAGCATGGCTCCACACATACTCACTAAAGAATGCTCAAGAGTTTCACTTACCTACTGCTCCAGGATCCATCTTAAGCTGCACCTGAAAAGTAGGACATAGACACGTGAATATCCAACTGACTTCAGAACAGAGAGATGAAGCAGGGCAATCTTTTTCACCTTTCACCTCTGACCTCTGAAGCATGACTCATGACATAAGATTGCTTGTTATAACATTAAAATTTAATAGGGAAAGAGCATCATGCTCACAGGGACACCACAATGTAGAAGAATTGCCACAGAAGGACGTGTCATGTACTGTCATGGCATCAGTATAATGCTAATTGATTAAGAACCATAAGAACAGCACTTGTATATCATTGTGAGTGTTCCTTATGAGAGTGATCAGATTAAAATAAAATCTTATATAGATGTAAATTATCATATTTAATTATCAATTATCATTTGTGTAAAAACCCATATCTAAAATGTGATTTCAGCTGTTCAGCAGGTTTGCTATTTATGCTTTCTTGGTTTAGGTTAAAAATATGAATTATACAAGGTTTAAAAAAACAAACAAACACCCAACAAAACAAAATATTACTTTCCATGAGTACTTTGTAATGTAGTCACAAATGTAGACACGATTTACAAACGTAAAAAGGACAGGCCAGTTGGGGGTCACACTTTAGCCCAACAACAGTAACCCTGCCAACTCTGCTATGGAAGATTTCATTTTGGGAATGCTTTTGCCTGTGGCCCATGTTCTTTGGGTATCAAATACCCAAGACCCTGCCACAAAAAAAGAAAAAATTATAATAATTTATTAAGTAATAAATAATCAACTAAATATAATTAACATACACAGTCACTCATTACTACACCTGATCAACTGCTGTTTAATACAAATATCTAATCATTATGTAGACATGGTCATGATGACCTACTAAACTTTAAACCAAACATCAGAATGGGAAACAAAGGTGATTTGACTGACTCTAAGTGATCTACTGTAATTTTTATGCACAGCCATCTTTAGGGATTACAGCGAATGGTAGAAAAAAGATCAAATATGTACCGAGCAGCAGATCTCAATTGAAGCTGGAGGAGAATGGCCAGACTAGATTGGGCTTATAGAAAGGCAACAGTATCTCAAATAACCACTTGTTACAACCAAGGTATGAGAAAGAGCATCTGTAAATCTGTAAATGCACAACACATCAAACCTTGAAGCATGTAGGCTACAGAAGCAAAAGAACACATCAGGTGCAACACCTTTCAGCTAAAAACATATTTAAGATACATTTATATCATCAATATGGGTTAACAGTGCACGCTCTCAGCGTTAACCTGAGGGTATTCCCATCCTAATTAAAGAAATGCTTTATGCATTACAGATCTTTAATATGTAGCTGCCTTTTTTCAAGGGACCAAAAGGAAATCGGACAATTATTTCAAAAGTTATTTTATATTCTGCATGGGCTATTACCTCGTTAATCCATCACCAATTAAGCAAGCAAAAGGTCTGGAGTTGTTTCCAGGTGTAGCATGTGCATTTGGAAGCTGTTGTAGTGATCCCACAATATGCAGTCAAAGGACTTAAGACAAAACTTAAGGCAGAAAGACCCACAGACAAGCAATAACTCCTGTAAATACAGCTGCAATAAAGGCCTGGCAAAGCATCACAAAGAAGGAAACCCAGCTTTTGGTGATGTCCACTTTTCAACAAAGAAAAAATGTTTTTTTTTTTTTATCTAAATGTTAATTTCTCCAGTTATCTTTGAGCCCATGAAATAAGAAGCCTATGTAGAAAATGGTTGCAATTTCTATATGTTACATCACATGATACTTCAATTGCATCTCAGTTGTTTAATTTCAAATCCAATGTGATGACATGTCTAAATCATGAAGACTGCATCACTTTCCAAATATGTTTGAGCCTAACTATTTGGAATCTGACAGAACTGTTCATAGAGTCCAGAAATGCTGATCTAACAAACCTTACCAGCTCTCTCTGTCACTGACATAAGGCATCCATTTCTCAGCATGCCAGCAGACAGAGAGCTACTGCAACAGCAATCAATACCAAGTCTATTTCCAGTTGAGAGCTTTACAGTGATGGATTCATTTTACTTATGCTTCTTTTTGACCCAACAGCAAGTACAGACTGAATAGTAGCCTCTTGCAATGGATGGGATTTAGCACTAAAAGAACATAGTGCATACTAATTTAGACTGCATATAGGCTGATAATCATGGCATCTTACCGCATATTTTATCAAGCTTACCTGTTCTGGAAAAAAACGACATGTTAAGCAGTGCACGAATTTTGCTCTAAGTGTGAAGGGTAATCAGTCAAAAAAGTAAAACACCTCCAAAGTAACCTAGAAATAATCCCAGACCATGGTACGTCTTTTTTTTTTATTTACAAGAATGTCCTCCAGGAAATGTTGATTTTCCCAATCTAAAAGAGCAATTCCAGACAATAAAAATGTTTCTGAGACTGAATAATACAGAAGTACAAGACTATTTTCAAAATGTGGCTACTGAATTCAGGACTGTCTTGTCGCAAAGCCTATTTTCTACTATGTTTAGAACTATGTACTGTACATGTGAACGGCAACCCCCTGTTTTCAGGCAAATACTCACAGTGTGTCTGGTTTTAGAAACCTATGTGGTTTGCATTTAGCCACCCAGGAACCAGAGAAATGTTGATCACCGGGTTAAATGACTTGCAGTTCTCCAGCCAATTGAATTAACTCATTTTTCCACTTTGTTTGTGTGCAGTCCAGAGGAAATAATGAAGTCCTTCAAGTTTGTTAGTCCAGGAATGCACCGTGACCTGGCCATTTATACCTACCCTGGTGTTGCACATCAATCTTGTTTTCACAGTGCATGGTGTGGCCCATTTTTTGATATGTTTACTTGCAGATGGCTGAGCTGTGTGCAAAGCTGCCATGCACAGCTTACATGCTGCTCAAAACACACATTTGGACAGCTGCACTTTATCAGTCACAGCTGAAGTAAAATAAACCAATGCGGTTGAGGTTCAGTTTGATCCCATTGCCTAAAACCCTACATACATACATACATATACGTATGCACACACACACACACACACACACACACACACAGTGACAGAGGGCACTCTGTAGGAGCCACACAGTCACAAGTTATAGTTCCAACTTTTACAGTTCCAACCTGCCTCTGGAAAAGAAATGCCCGAGCTCCACGGTTCAAAGTTCCAAGCGTAAGGGCATAAGATCACCCGGGACAGTGCCGAACACGAGCTGGAGTGGTGTAGAACACCAACATTGGACCTCGCGGGCCTAGAAGGGGGGCGGTTATGTAGCCTGAATGCGCTGGTGAGAGATCTCGCTGGCATTAGCGTCCATTCTCAGGGGCAGTGGTGCTCCTCTTTCATCTCCTGCTTGTGCGATGATGATGCATGCATGAGTAATTCAAGGAAGTGGTGTGTGCGAGTGTGATTTTCTCCTTGCCTTCAGATGATGCGCTGCACGAAAATGTGAATCTGCAAAAAAACAAACAAACAAACAAAAAAAACGAGCCGGCCCATCTGGAGCACGGGTGGTGTGAGGAGGAAAACAGAGCATCGGTTGCAACTCATGCTCTCAGGTTCGAACCTGCAATACATTTGGTGCTGGATGCAAAGCAGAACGTGTGCATAGGGTTCTTGATTTGGTACCAGAAGGGTGCGTGTGTGTGTGTGTGTGTGTGTGTGCGTGTGTGTGTGCGTGTGTGTAAGGAAGCCCCCCCCCGGGGGACTTTAATGGGGTCATCCTTATTAATTACAATAACATTAAGCAGGCTGGCTCAGCATGCTGTGTGACCTGCTTTCCTCCAGTGTGTGCGTCTGTGTGAGTGTGAGTGTGTGTGTGTGTGTGTGTGTGTGTGTGTGTGTGTAGGGGTGTGTAAGGACAAGCCGCCCCTGTTTTTCTCTCGCGGCCTGATCAATGATGCAAGGAGAAAGTAC
>JAVSBV010041925.1:0-11226 GCA_033117975.1 Parotocinclus spilosoma
GCAGAGGGAGATGGTGAGTGAAAATGGTTTATTGCAAAGAAAAACCGGATAATAACAAACAAGTATAAAGGGTAAATCATAACTGATAAAACA
Source organism: Parotocinclus spilosoma (assembly GCA_033117975.1). NCBI lineage: Eukaryota > Metazoa > Chordata > Actinopteri > Siluriformes > Loricariidae > Parotocinclus > Parotocinclus spilosoma. The sequence goes on from JAVSBV010041925.1 coordinate 94, forward strand.
CGTACGGGGACGACAAAAGACCGGGGAAAAACATCAAAGCTTCGTGCCCGCACAAAGCCACGGAGGGCTTTATACGGACGCGCTAAACAAAAACAGTTGATGCCAATTAGGTCCCATAACACGGCTGCGTAGCTGACGCAGCCGGTGGGCGTGACACCTACATGTTAATTGAACAATTAAGTTGTAGTAATAGTAAAGTTAAGTAAATAATCTAAGTTAAATCAATAACAAAATTTAAATAAGTAATACATTTACAATATAAATAACAAAATAGAATGTAATCAATAATTTATGCTCTGCCATATTTGGGCTCACATACAATGTATACATTTTTTTTTAAAGCATCAAAGATCTCAATTGGTTAAATGAAGATAGTTTTATATATATATATATATATGTGTGTGTGTGTGTGTGTGTGTGTGTGTGTGTGTGTGCATTGGTTACTTGCTGCCACTGAATTGAAATAAGAGGCAATAATTAACTTGATTCTTCATCTCTTCAGTGGCTAACAGACTTGAGCTGCTGAAGTATTGGAACAACCTTTAAAACAGTCATTAAGATTTGGACTAACCAAACCCCAGGCCTAATCTGCAACCAGCTTCTGGGGTGAAAATAATCCTAGTGTTCATTTTATGGCCCCTGGTCTGGTTACATGGACTGGTATGACCACGTCTGTGGAAGCAATGCAGACAATGCAAATACAAAAAAATATTACAAATACTTTCTATCATAGAGAAACATCAAGAGCCGTTTACATTAAGAAACTCTTTTTACTCTTTGGTTGAATGAATGGTGATTGCTTAAGTCACAATTTCTCTACTATATCTTAGGGGTGTCACGATACACATGGTAATATTCATTTTTTTCGATACTTTAAGATTTTTTTATTATTCTTTTCCGCGCCGTTTTTCATCCCGCGCTACAGAGTTGCAGCCAGCAGCAGAGCAGAGCAGAAGAGAGTTCTGAGCGCTGTAGTTTCATACGACATCTAGTGACACGGTGTATAACAGTTATACATATCTGTATAACAGAGCTACTGGGGGAAAAACGTCATGCTATTGTTTTGGTTAGCCTGTTGGACGATGAGCTAACTATGAAATGGCTAGCGGAGAGAGCAAAACTGAGCTGGAACAACCAAAATCACCCTCGCATCCATCTCCTGTGTGGGAATATTTTGGTTTCCCAGTTAGTTACAACAATGATGGGCAAAAAATGGTGTAGAAAATGGTAACTGTGTGTAAACTTACCAGAGCAAAGAGAAAACACGAGTCGTAGCAACTGCTTCTCCCGACAGCATTTAAGCAGCCGCTAAGTGCCGATAGTGAACGGGCAAAGCAAATTACTCGCTCCGTAGGGAAGTTTATAGCTTCTGATTTGCAACTGTACTCTGTTGTGGACGATCCTGGATTCCGCAGTTTGCTGGTTATTGAGCCTTCTTGTAAAATTCCATCTCGCACTCATTTTTATGAAAACTTCTAGTACCAGTCATCCTTTCCAAAAAATGTGTTTGTATTGGGCTCTGTGACCTCTGCATCAAAAAAATAAAATAGAAATTAAAATCATTTTCTTTTTCCATGTTGTATCGAAAATGTATCGTATCGTGAAGCAAAAACAGCAATATTTATCGTATTGTGAAATATGTGTATCGTTTCACCCCTAGTATATCTGCATCTGAAGATTAAATATATGATGAATTCCAATCATTTTCCATCCATAATCTCTTTTCTTTTAGGCGGGACTATTCGTTTAGAGAATTACCCAATGGTGCAGAAGATTTTGGCAGAGGTGAAGTGATAAGCAAAGGCAAAGCAAAGATAAGCAAATAGTGCAAAATCTGAAGTGTGTTTTTGAGCTGCTTCTGTTTTACTCCAAGCTGCATTCTGTGCTCCCAAACCCACTTGTTTTTAAGGTGTTATAATCAATTGAACTTCAAATGAGCTACACTCACACTCCCAACCTACCAAGCTCTTTAAAATCCCCAGTCAAATAATGTATAAGAAATCCTCTTCATTGGTATCTGGGGCTCCTGATGTGCAAAGTAAAGTAAGTTTAAAAGACAACGAGTATCAGCCAAAGTATTGCCCAATAAAATCAATTAGTAATTAATAAAACACTGCTTAAAACTTCACAATAAATTTAACAAAAGGTAGGATGCATTTAAAACAAATAGCAGACCTAACAGTAAGACCAAAATGAAGAACGATCGACAAAATAAACCAAGGCAGAATAGCTTAAAATAGGTTTTAAAATCTGACTTAGGGATATCTATTTTGGGTGATTGTATTATGATAAGCAGAAGACTGTTTCAGAGCATTGCAGCAGTTACAGAACATAGCTAAAAGGATATATATATATATATATATATATATATATATATATAATAAAAGATTGAACAAGTGTCAAAGTCTTTTACAGTCCAAGAGTTTACTCTTTTTGCTATACTACTGAGCCAAAGAAACAACTTCTCACAAAAATGACAGAAAATCCAGAACACAACTGCCCCAGATCACTTGAGTACCACAACAGTTGAGTACCAAGTATCGGTCCTAAAGATGCCATTTTTCATCTGTGTCTGTTTGAGAGAAAACGTGTCTGATGGAACTGGCACTTTTGTGTAATGCAAGCCAAAAACACATAGTTAGACGTTATTACTAAAAACTTCAAAATCAGCCAGATGAAACAAAGACTTAACAAGTGAATGTGACCCAGTTTATATAACTATAGATGAGAGAAAACACACAGGCAGTAGGGGGAGTATTAGTTACAATAGTGACTGGTGCAAAAAAGGCTTTAAACACATCAACCAAGTTAGAATAGTCTTTAGTCCAAAGATGAGCTAACAAGCAAGCGAGCAAACAAGCTTGATAACAAGCAAACTTGACCACTAAGGTAGGTATGACTCTTTAACTCCCGTCTCTGCTCGTGGATTTGTTGAGTTGACCAGCTACGAAAGGCTGTAATGTTCAGAGTTAAAAGAGAAATGTGTATTTTGTGTACCTTTGTTGTTAAAGTGAACAAATGGTCATCAGATGGCCCTGAAATGGTGCACTAACAAGACGACTTGTACTACTACTGATACAACAACAAATCCAACCAATACAACTCTATGACTACATGTACATGCTATGACAGAGAGCCAATGGGCTTTCCCTAGACAGTTGCTCGACTTACCTGTCTAGTAGCAGTGTTTTTTCAAAAAAGGTGTCAGTGTGCCAGAATCTCTATTTTGAAAGAGAGTGTGCATCAGGTTTGTGTTTAAATGGGGCTGTTAGAGCATGAGCCGTACCATGAGATCAAGCAAGAAACATAAATAATTAAATTGCCTAAAAAAAGAGGCTCTCCTTACCTGTATATCATCTGTCTCAGCTAAATATACTCTGGTTCATTCCCCCAGCCTGAGAGAAATTTCACACCTGTCATTTTTGTCGATCTAAATGTGTTTTTGTTTTCCTCTCAACATAAAACAGCTAAACGGTTGTAATGAGTAAGTCTCGTTGAAGCCTGGCACTTTTGTGGCTTGAGCGTTTACAAGCTGGGTTTTTATCGGCACCGATAGAGATGTCACGTCTGATCTCAGTGAGTTCAACCACAAAACACAAAGCTGAGATGTTTGTCTGCTTGTCTCTAATTGTGTTTACTACAAACTATAGAGTAGAGTCACCCAGACAAGCAGCAGGCGGAGAAACAGAACAGAGAAACGTGGGAATTTTGGCTTTATGTGTCAAGCGTGTAAATAAAACACTGTGTATCTCATGGGAGTGGTCATGGCTGAATACTGTGTGCTTGCAAATGGTATGAAAATGGTATGATCTCCAGCTAAAATAGGAAAGAGGTGGAAGGGAAGGAGGAATAGGTCAGAAGAAGCTGACGGTCCTCACCCTGTTATTGCCTTCCTACGTAGTGCACGGCAGACACCACTCGGCTCCAACGACAACCAAAATAGACCTGAATTTGTGTGTGGGTCGACTGTTCCAAGACTTGGGAAAACTGGGTGACATTATTGTTCTGCTTTTAGTGGTGTGGGTTAGTTACATATTCTAGACAAAACATCAATGATCAGTGGTGCTTCTGAACTTTCGCTCTCTTTCACATAACAAATGCACATCACTTACACATACCAGCAAATCCAGATTTAGGGATGTCAAAACCAGCACCCCTATGTGCCATTTGTGACGCAATGCACATTTTCAGCTCCTCTGTTGCATATGGGCTCAGTAAAGCTTAAATTCTTCTGTTAGCTTGAAGATCTGTCGTTTACACGTACTGGTGAACAAGTACAGTGTTTCCTCGCCACTTCACGGTTCACCTTTCACAGACTCGCCGGTTTTGGAAAACATATATAGTGGATTTTCGCTGTTTCACAGGTTTTTGCGTAACTTTTACATAAAAAAAAAACCTCACAAAATGTATTAAAACATATTAATTCTAAATATGAATATTTAATACTAAATATTAATTGTAACAATAAAGGAATGTTCTAAATGATAAAATCTGATGATTTACAGTAAATACCTGCTGTATCTATACAATGTGTAGGATATTTTGGTGCTGTAATCTCGGTACGGACGGAGCATGTGTGATACAAGAGTGATGTATGATGTGTTAATTAAAGAGAATGTTCCATTACTTGAGCGTGTTACTTGATTATTCAACAGTTAAAAACACTATAATAGCGTATTTACTCAGCGGATGAATACTCACCAAAAACGAGAAGTAACACTAGAGCATCGGCCACCTGAGACGCTACTTGCCATCATGACAAGTTTTTATCTGCTGTGTTGTGTTCACTGTTTGTGAAAGTTTCAGTATAGACTGAATTCACGACCGAATTGATGCCACCCAAACATTCTGCAAGTTTTACGGCTAAAATAGTGTAGAAATACTTAAATAAATATAGCGTCTCTACTTCGCGGATTTTCGTTTATCGCGGGGTATCCTGGAATGGAATGGTTCCCCACCATAAACGAGGGAACACTGTATATTTAAAATTGCGTCTGAACCCGTCACTATGGTTACATCATGCAGGTTTCCTATGCACTGAGAATAGTACCTATCTTGAAGTAGGAGCTTACACACTCGCTATACACTATTCATTCCAAAACTACAATCATCCCTAGTGCCTTTCTATCACACACGTTTTCCAAAGGTTCTAAGAAATCCAAACCAGCACCTATTGACATGCAACCTATGCTTGAATAGTATAGGCCTATTATTACATTATTCTGAACTTCCAAGATGGCCAGTTCTAAGATAAAAACAGATAACCCCTGAACATTTTCTTAGAGCTGAGTGTCAACACCCATTGATGTTTTTATGCTTTAATGTATAACACTAACTACACTATCGTTTTACCTTAGAGAGGATTGGACAAATAATAAGATCTGCAAGAGAGACGATTTCTGATGATTTTGAACCTTTTGTATTTGATTTTGTATTTGCATTGGGACTGTGTGGCCTAGTGGTTAAGGTACAGGACTATGGACCAGAAGGTCCAGGGTTTGAATTCCACCTCTGCCATGGTTGGGTCCCTGAGCAAGGCCCTTAACCCACAATTGCTTGGATTGTAAGACTGTATTAATTGTAAGTTGCTCTGGATAGGAGTGTCTGCTCAATGAAATAAATGTATTTTGGTTTCATCAAATGTGGTGATTTTGTGGTTAGCAGGTGGGATTTCATTTTGGTAACTAGAAGGCCATCTGTGGAAATTCTTGACATCCATGACCTTATTACAGTGGTGACCTCAAACATCTATCAAGCAAGACCCCTGCATAACACCTATACAACCCAACTCCATTAATACATGATTTATACAATGTGGATTTGCTGGGGTTCCTTAACAGATTTATTAACGTATTAATTTGATTGGCATTACTTCAATATGGAAAAAATATCTCAGTACTCAGTTGTTTTCGGCATTAGACATGTATAATGGAATTGAGGTATCACTGTATAGTAATTAATTAATTTACATAGTGACTATTCCCACTCCAGCTTGCTCCAGTGTTCTTTTTCTCTAGGTGATTGTGGTGGATAGAAATGTAATGACAATGGAAGTTCAGGACACAAAGATTGAAATGACCAACATAGTGAAACCGAATTATTGGGGAGCAATATTTTCCCTTACATAACAACAATATTTGTCTAAGGATTTCTATATTTTCCAGCCTCTGCTGCTCGACCGTCAGAACTGCTAGCCAATCCCAGCAGTCATCTTGCACAAAGTGGAATTTATTGGCATATGAGTGGAAAAATAAAGCTGCTGTGGAGTTCCCTCTTCTCTGAATTTATTGGTGAATTTCTGGTTCATGTAGCATGGTCTTCTGTATGGGTGTCCCAAATCAACATTGGGGCGGTAGTGAGTCACAGAACAAACAAGACTCCAAATGCCTTCACATACAAATACTTATGCAGACTTTTATATCCCACAAACGAAGACTACTTTACGCACTGTGGTTAACACCATCACAAGGTTCCATAAATCCCCAAGTCGATCCTGACCTTATCTGTGAGGAGGTTGCATGTTCTCCCCATGTCCGCATAGGTTAATTATGGGTACTTCTGTTTCATCACACAGCACAAAACATACTTTAGTTTAACTGATTGTTCTAAACTGGCATAGTATGTATGTGCGATTAGCATCGATGTTACCTATATACTGTCGTGCATAGCCATGGAGGCTGCTGTTAAATAGTATAATTTAAAAACGGCAATTTTAAATAATGGCTGAGGTCTTAAGAATTGTAATAGGCAATAAATGTTTGTCTTATGTACATCTAATTCACATCTGAATGACAGTAAAATAAAGTAGTATGAAACCTTATGACACCTGCTGAAAGAAAAAAGAATAAAAGTCTTGAAAGGTATGACAAGGAATCATTTTGTTTTGTTGTATTATAAATACTGTGTTTTAATCACTGTTATTGTTTAAAATAAAACACTATGTGCAAAGTATCTACACTACTATATGACCATGGTAATGTCTGGTCAATGTCCAATTCGGTCAAATGTACTTTTTCACGGAACATAAATGAGTAAAACATAAAAGTGTACTGTGGCCGCCCACTCAAGGCTAGTATGAAAAAAAAAAAGAGTGACTACGGATGAGAGCTTTAATCCAAATAGCTGACCATACTCAAATAGTTCTAGCTAGATTATAGAGGCTAGGTCATGTCCTATTGTTAATGTTATTTGCTACAAAATAGACTTACATTTCACTTACATTTTAGCAGATGCCCTCATAAAACAGAGCTACAGTAAAGGTTAAATACCTTGTTTAAGGGTTTAGAAATGGCAGATTGGCAATGCTAGGATTGGAAACCTCAACTTACTGCCCTTAATAACGACTTCTGAATGGTGAAAGGACAGGTGCAAAATGATCAACATAGGATACATAGTTGATTCAAAAGCACATACTTCAGTGGATAATTTGCCTTTCTATGATGTCACCTGTAGGACTGATTTGCCAAACCAACTTTTATGAGCCATTGATTAAAATGAGAGAGAGATTAGAGAGAGAGAAAATATCACAAAGCCAAAAAAGAGAAACCAAGAAACTGTTTGGCTTTTATCTACAGAACATATAGAACAACCAATTGTTGGCACCCTAACGACAAACGTTGTTTTCCACAGCAGTCCTGGTGTTTCTGGTTGGAAAATGAGTGGCTTAGTGTTCAACTTTAAATGGAGTTTGTTCTCTGATCTATGTTTCTGCTCTTACCCTTGTGGCCATGGTAAGCATGCCTCTAAGCCACTCCATAATATGTCAAAATTGAAAGGCGTTTGGAGGGAGAAACTGTGCATTTTCAAGTTTATGGGCTATGAAAATACATAGGTCTGAAAATGACAACAGGAAATGGGTGTTACCAATGCCACTGCAAAGGGCCTGCAGAGCTTTGCCTGCTTATTATTGCTGAACAAAGACCAGCTGTTTTAATACAAGTTCCAGGATCGAGCTTGAAAACATAGGAGTGACTATAGTTACACGCTCTGCTTTGTCATTTTGACCATTTTATAATATGGAACACAAATTGGCTTATGATAGCATAACAAACTATGTGATTAATTTATTGCTCTACCATAGGTACCCTTCTTCAAAGTGTAAAAAATAAATGACAGCATAAATCTTCAGTGGCATATTATTATTTCCTCACCAGTATTGCCAGGTCTGTGGTTTTCCTGCCAAATGAAGCTCATTGAATTCCAATTATATAAACTATGTTTTTAAAACAGCTTTGTTAATGATGTATGGTTAGAAGTAGTGGCTAGGGATAATGTTTAGACCAAGTATACTTAGATTTATGGTCACATCCCAAATTTTGAATTGAAGCCAAAAATATTGTGCATGTGGGTGTTTTAGATGTTTTAGTTAAATGTACTAATTAGGCTGTATACGGTGCAACCTACCATTATGCTGACAGAAGTGTGCAATTTAAGCTTCATAACAGAAGACATTTTACACCCAGTCTAACTCAGAGGTTCCCAAACATCGACTGCATTGTAATGAGATGGCAGTAAGACTATGGGTATGAAGGTGGGAAACAAATAATGGTGTTTATTGAATGAGTCAGTCAGGTTGATCTAGACTGCTCTCAAAAATGAGGGGATATTTTAAAATGAATATGAAGCAATTTTAAAAAATGCATTTGCATCTGTCATGCATCTGTCATAGGATGGGAGGTTTTGGATTCAGGTGCAGAGTGCCAAGCCAATGGTTTCATCCACAAGACAGCATTGGAGGGTCAAACTAGTTGCCAGGGAAGCGCTGGAGCGTAATGGGAGGTCCCAAAATGGAAAAGAACCTCCCTAATTATTTGTCTTTCATTATTTCACTTTGCATGCTGGCGCTTGGTCACCCGGACTGGGAATTGTAATGGAGTGACCTAAAAAATGCAGGATTTGAAACTTGGAATTGATAGGAATTTGAAGAGATATTCAGAATCAAAATCAGAATCCAATACCCACCCCTAGTCGACAGATACGCAAGGACATCTGTAATGTGGACTCTCCAGAAATACACTGTTGGAGAAGGTCAGAAATACCAGACAGATAAAGTATGTGTTGAATGCTGAACTATTTTGCCACATTGCACATTCCCATTGAGTTCCCATTGAGGACAGAGTCCTACGGGGGGCAGCACATTGGCTCGGTGGGTAGCACCTCTGCTTCACAGCAAGATGGTCCCGGGTTCAATCCCAGGGAGCCTGGGACCTTTCGTTGTGAAGTCTGCATGTCCTCCCTGTGTCTGTGTGGGTTTACTCCGGGTACTCCGGTTTCCTCCCACAGTTCAAAGATGTGCATTAGGGTAATTGGCTACTCTAAATTGGCATTGACTTGTGTGTGTATATATATATGACTTGTCTTAAGATGAACTTGTGAATGGATATATCCTTGTGTGTGTCGCTAAGATGGCTACTGATGCAGATAAAGACGTTAAAGAAGCCAAATAAACAAACAAACAATCAGTCCTACAGGGGCCTCCCGTTTATCAACCGTTTTGAGCAACCTTTAGGCGGAGAGGCTACCATGACAACAAGCTAACTTCCAGAAATGCTTTACAAGTGATCACCCACTAGTCCTACTTTATTTATGCTGAACCTCAGTAAGGCCTGTCAGTAAATGCTGGCCATACTCTACCCAGTGTGAATGTCCGTTATGAAATGAAACCTAATGTTAAAACAAACAACTAAATAGCTAATTAAACAGCAAAGAAAGCAATTGTTAGAAGACCAATTAGTTTAGAATCAAACCAAACAAGAATGTATAATCTGTACTTACCAGAATTCTAGTACTACATGCCGATATCCATCAAGACTGTCTTTACATGCACTTAATAATCATAATAATTTCTGCAGTTATCTGATTATATCTGTTCTAGTGGTCATGTAAACTGCATACTCCAGTATCTCAGATTTTTCAAACCTAAAAATCAGATTAAGAAATCTGATAAAGAGAGCTGGATTTTATCATGTTTCTCAGCACATGTATATACCTACTCAAAATTTCAGTCAGTACCCTAGGTATGCACTTAAGCAGAGCTATCCCTGAAGTGACTAGAAGAATTAAGCATGGTTGCCAGGTCCACTTATTCCAACAGATATTTGGACTTGTTTCCACTGAGCCAGTTGCTTGTTTCTGGCAGATCTGGCAAACCTGGAATTAAATATAGCACCCAAGAAATGGCATGGCATGTAAACCTGGGGTTTTCTCTTTATCTGATTACCCAAGTGCTTGTAATCCAATCTGATTTTGTGCAGGTATTGGATAAATAAGTGCATGTACACACAGCACACTGGAGTGCACACATGCTCTTATGCTTAGCTTTGTACTTTGTAATAATATCTGTTAAAATGTTACAGTGTAAAACTATCGTAGTTTTTAAATCAAATGTTTGTATTTTCTGTAATATGTTGTGACTAATAGAAGAAAATGCTGATATCCCAGATAGTCCCTGTCACAGTTCTTTTGCGATGCTTACCATGTGTCTACTACCACTTGCTTAGCACTTAACACTTGAATAGTTTAATTGGTTGAAAATGTAAAAATGACTAAAAATGTCAAAAGCTGTAATGAGTTTGTACAATGTGCTTAAATGCTGTGTTAATTATGAGTTATATAAAACAATGTGTCAACAGAATAATAAGAGACTAAATAATTCATACATGTGTAAGAAGACTGCCTGAAGCCTGGGCATCTTCCACAACAGCTGTTTCCTTATCCAAAGACAATTCCATGCTTAGGTTTGCAGACTCATTATGAGCAAATTCTTAGAAATGCTGTTGTGCTACGTGTCATTAATCGTTTGTTTCTAAAACTCTGCTTTAAAAAGTCAGGGGAAGCATATGCTGTTGTTTGGAAGCAGATATTCTGGTCAATCAGCAAGACCATATGAGTTTAATGTTCTTTATTAGTTCAGATTAGTTCATGCATGGTGTTGGTGGTGGTGGGGGGTGGGGGGTGGGTACTCCGGTTTCATCTGGTACTCAGTCCAAAGACATGCAAGTTAGGTTAATTGATTACTCTAAATTGGCAATGACTTGTATGTATATATATATATATATATATATATATATATATATATATATCTGTATATATATATATATATATATATATATACACACATACACACACACACAT
>JAVSBV010041936.1:0-10000 GCA_033117975.1 Parotocinclus spilosoma
ATGGAAGACTGTTCTGTGGTCAGATGAGTCACGATTTGAAGTTCTTTATGGAACACTGGGACACCATGTCATCCGGAGTAGAGTGGTAAAAATGGCCTAATTTTGCCAACTTTTTTGGGATTTGTTGTCGCCATGAAATTTGGAAACAACATATTTTTCCCTTAAAATGATACATTCTCTCAGTTCAAACTTTTGATCTGTGATTTATGATCTATTCTGAATAAAATATTAGATGTTGGCAGCTCCACAACATTGTGTTTAGTTTTTATTCACAAAATGTTTAGTGTCCCAACTTTATTGGAATCCGGTTTGTATTATACTTAATTTTATATTTCTTAGTATTATAACATTATTTATATATATGTATAGTGGAGGTGGAGTGTAGAGGGTTCCCAGTACAGTTCCTTATGGTCGGTACTCACTTTACTCAGCATATCAGGGCAGGAGGAGCTGATGGGCTGTAGGGTGTAGAGGTTAAGGGTCAAAACACCCTGAGAAGGTTGGGCACCTTCTGATGACACCAGTTTCAGATCAATGGCCACAGTCATTTAATAAGATAAATTGAGTTCTCGCTTAACATCTTATAAATCTTGTTATTGAAGGTTCAAACAAGTTTAGTTTAATTTAGTTGGATTGAGTTTAATCCGTCCCTGTAAGTGGGCTTTGATCAGAAACCTGCTGATAAAACATAATTCTAGATTACTCACTAATGGTTATGAGCTTAGCTCAGGGGTCCAACAGTAACTTTTAACAGAGCTGGGATTTGGGATTTCCTTCTACTGTCCAATAAATAGCATGAAATAAATGCTAATTTATAATCTTAATAGCTGTTATTATTATTATTATTATTATGGTTGTTTATATGAATTCTGAGTGTTTTGGAGAAAACGAAACAAAACAGTGTTAACAATCTTTATTATAATAATGATAATAATGATAATTATTTAATATCAGCATCTCTGCTATAGTCACACACTCTGTGTGTGTGTGTGTGTGTGTGTGTGTGTGTGTGTGTGTGTGTGTCACTGGTACATCCAGATGCACCACATCAGGATGATGACGAGGGCGTAGGCGGTGATGATCAGCAGGTAAACACGGAACAGCAGGAAGTCCAGGACGTAACCGACGTGACACCACTCATCCTGCAGAGCTTCCTCCCTCTGTAACGATCCAACATAGGAACGGATCCCACGTACACACTCTGCTATCTCAACCAGCTCAGGTACAGAGAGAGCACTGCTTCCTGCTGTCAACACACACACACACACACACACTGGTCATGTGACCACAGCTTCTCTTGCAGTGTTATAGATTTTGGTGTGTGACTCACCATTGGTGTGTGTTTGTTCTTTAAGGTTGGTGTGTGTGTACTGCGTGCTCCAGCTGAGCCCGAGGTCGGGGTGTGTGTGTGTGTGAGCGTGTGTGCGCGGTGTGTGTGTGAGGTCCGGAGCGCTGTAGCAGATGATACGGGCGATGTATTTCAGAACCACGATGCGAACCCACTGAGGAACCGGACGATACTTCATGGAGTTATGATGGACCACGTTAGTGATGATCACCGTCTCCAACAGACTGATCACCATCAGAGCTAAACACACCGAGAAATAGATACCTACACACACACACACACACACACACACACACACACACAGTGCACATGTACAGAAGATTAGATAGTCAAGTCAAATGTATTTCTATAGAGCTTTTTATAACGGAGCATCGTCTCAAAGCAGCTTTATAATGTGGACTTTATAATGTGTATAGACAGTGGAAAGGAAAAACTCCCTGATAGTAAAAGGAAGAAACATTGGGAGGAACTAAGACTCAAAAATGGACCCGACCAACATGGGTGGCCTGGATGTTCATTAAGTAAATACTTAAAAGTGTATTAAAGTAATAGTAAAATTAAGTAAATGATAACATTTTAATCAATAATAATTTTTAGGTTAGTAATAATATAAATAACAAAATAGATTTTAAAACGAGTCCTCAGTGGGAGGTCCTTAGAGGCACTTCGTCTCTTAGTGACTGAGGGAGTTCCTGCACTCTGTTGGGACTGGGTTCTGATAAAACACAGAACTGTTGGCTTTGTGTTGTGTTACCGATGATGGGCGTCCCGTTAGCGGTACTGGGCAGCAGGTCGTTCATGATGAGCAGGAACACGGTGTAACCCAAAATCAGGGTCATTTTAAACGAGGCTCTGTCCACACTGTGTGGTGGCAAATAAAACGACAGGATATCAATCACCATGAGGAAAGAGCTCGGGATTAACAGGTTCACCACGTACAGGATCGGCCTGCGCTTAATCACCACCTACACACACACACACACACACACACAGAAAACCATGAGCACTTACTATTTGTGATCATCCCCTGTTCCTAATTCCTCTCAGTCCTTGGATGTGCTTTCTAATACATTATAAAATATTTACATTTAAGTTTATGTTTAAACCCTTACTTCTTAAATATTTGTTTATTATTTTTTTGTAATCCATAGTTATGCTTAGAAGTTTAAAGAATTTTAAAATTCTTTTAAAATTTTTAAAAGTTCATTTTTATTTCAGTTTGTAGAAATGTTTCATATTTAAGTTCTTGCAGGTTCTGTACCTTCATTTAGAAAACCAATCATATACATTATATTTAATTATTGGATGTTTAAATTAGGGGGTATTTAATTAGGGAATATTTAATTAGAGGGTATTTCATTAGGGGATATTTAATTGTTGGATATTTAATTAGGGGATATTTAATTAGAGGGTATTTCATTAGGGGATATTTAATTGTTGGATATTTAATTAGGGAATGTTTAATTAGGGGATATTTAATTAGAGGGTATTTAATTAGGTGATATTTAATTATTGAATATTTAATTAGGGGATATTTCATTAGGTAATTTTTAATAATTGGATATTCAATTATTGAATATTTAATTAGGTGATATTTAATTATTGAATATTTAATTAGGTGATATTTAATTATTGAATATTTAATTAGGGGATACTTAATTATTGGATATTTCCTAATTTTAGTAAGCAGCATATTATTTTATATTATATAAAGCTAAATACACCCTGTACCTCTAGCCCCCTGGGCGGGCGTTTCTTACCCAAAATGTGATGATGTCCCACTCATCGATTCCAAATTTAAGGATTCCTTCCTCTCCTAGAATCACTACCAACTCCCACTCACCGCTGGCCTCCAGGTAGCGCTTAGAGTTATCCGACATCTGATCAAACGGGAGGGCTGTTTTTACCCTGACATCCCGAACTTACACACACAAACACACAATAATTGTGAAGAACTCAGTGTGACTGTAGTGTGTGCAGTGAAGCTGTGTGTGTGTGTGTGTAGTAAGGTGATAGTTACTGGTGTGCATGTAGGAGCCGAAGGTGAAGGTGCAGTTCTGAACATCAAAAGGAAAGCTGAAGATCTGCAGGTTACAGGCAGTAACCAATCTCAACATCCGATCATAACGAATATGACCTGTGTGATTAACGTAGACGTACGGACACGCCTGTGACACGTCATCATCCACACTGAGAGAAACACGGATTCTAGATTAGAAAATGATCTGTTTAAAATGGCTGTGATATCACCTAAACCTGCTCCAGGTTTACATCAGTATTATCCTGGGGATGCCAACCAACCAGGCTGGGCACCACATTCCGGGTACACTTCTTTTACATCCCTTTACCATACAGGGCCTGCTTACTGGGCTCTGATCAGGCTTTATTCATTCAACTTTTAAACTCTTTTGACATTTTATCTGTGGGTCATGAGGCTGGATATGGCAGGACCATGTTCCTGAGCCAGAGAGGGGGTCCTGGAGCTAGCTGCTTAAGCTAGCTGTATGAGATCTAAAAATCACTCTTGATAACAGAAAACGGATTAAGATCAAACAGATCAAAGACTCACAACTCGTAAACGATGATGTCCGGGGACCACAGGTTATTTACCGGAAGTGAGATCTTAGTGATTCCATCACAAGCAGCAGGATCCCAGATCAGGAACTCATGGAACCAGTACTGCAGGAACCAACACATTAATACACCAAACATCACCTGATCTCACAATAAGGCTCCGCCCCAAACTCCTAAACTCCTCCCTTATCTGTCTTATCTTCATCCCTCGCCGTATTTAGCTGGACCCATTAGGGGGCGCTACAGTGGATCATCACATGGGTTTCTGTATCAGTTCAGTTAAATATTACCACAAATATATTCACAGTGGGCGTGTCCCAAACTACTGAATCATTTGAACACTTCCCTGTTGTAGTGCATTGTGGGATTTCTAACCCTTTCCTATCAGATATGGCTAATTAGTGCACTATGTAGTGAACACAGGGCGGTTTGGACTCTTACCAGCCTCAGCCACAGAAATGTGGTCAGAATCTGAGTCTTCTCATTCTGTAAGAGAGAGAGAGAGAGAGAGAGAGAGAGTGTGTGTAGTATTAAGCATGGTCATAACACACACACACACACACACACACACACTCACCACCCCGAGCACGGCGTACAGGGTGAAGGAGATGTTGGCGAAGGTGGGGTTACTCAGGTTCACGGCAGGACGGAATGGCTTTCTATCAAACACTTCCAGTAGAGACTCGTGACTGGGACCACTGTAGCCTGGCTTACACTGCAGCTCACACACACACACTGAAGCTACACACACACACACATCTCTGTTAATAAAATCACTTTTTCCTAACCCTAACCCGAGCAAACCTGGTGGACAGTGGAAAGGAAAAATCGCTAAATGTTATAAATAAGGAACATCGTTCGAACCAAAACTCAAAGAAACCTGACCTGTTCACAGCAAAATAAACAAAATGACATAATTAATTCACTTACAGGAATAGTTTAAATAAACAGGAGCTAAATATATAAGTACAAATTTAAAGAAAAATAAAACATAATTATAAATTATTAAAGAGAATATAATATTGGAAAAGTGAGCTATAATAAATAATGAGCTATAATGAGCTATAATAGAAGAGGCTATAAAACTATTAAATATAAGATAATAGTATATCTCATAAATGTATGTTTAAGTTTTGTTGGCAGAGCATGGTCGGGTGTTGGCATGGCTAGTGTTGGCATGGTCGGGTGTTGGCATGGCTAGTGTTGGCATGGTCGGGTGTTGGCCCTTTGCCCCCTGTTTTCTCCGGTTTAAATGAAACTAAACATACAGATGCAGTAAAAGTTCACTGAAGGCTCTTTGGATTTCAGAAGTGTTTTGTTCTGCTGTTAAAAAGTTGTTTTATTATTTAACAGATTTATCTTCTACTCTGATGATGTCACCATTTTCTATTTGATTTTCCTCTCAGTATTTAGGAGGTATTCAATGTGAACCTGATCCGATCAGAGCTGATTATATGTAATCATTACAACAGGTAGATCTGATCAAATAAATCTCCAGTGATCATTAACCAATCGCTTTAAAGAGTCACAATAAAGTAAATAAATCAGAATAAAGATCTTGTTACCTGTGAGCAGGACCAGACATGCCGGGAGCAGTAAAACCTCCAGTTTTCCCATAATGCACTGTGAGGGAGCTGGGCACACAGAGGGAGCATTAGCCTGCTATTCAGGTTTATATCTATGTTATTGATATAACACCTGCGATGTTCGTTCAGCATGTGTGTTTACAGTATCGATGATGCACCTCGTTTCCATGAACGATCACACCTTTAATTAAGCGTAGAGCACTAATTAGAACAATAACGAGTTCCTTTGTCTCATTAACGGCCAGAGCTTCAGGACAAACACATCACTCAGTACCAATAGTATTATTGTTATTATTAGTGTTAGAATGGCACAGATGGTAGTGTTATAGGAACAGGGTAAGATCAGGCTGTTTCAGGACTCACACACACAGTCACACGCTAGCCACTTTAGAGACACCAATTAACTGAACACACATGTCTTTGGACTGGAGTACCCGGAGTACTTGGATTGAACCCAGGCCTTCTTGCTGTTAGGCGGCGGTGCCACCCACCATGCTGCCCCCGAGCCACCCCGTGCTACCCTAATATGCATATTAATAATAATAATAATATTAATAATAATATCAAAAAGAAATAATAAAAACAATAATAATAGGAATACAACAAAATTTTAATAATAATAATGATAATAATATGACAACAACAGTAATAATTGTAAATAATAATAATAGCAATAACAACAAAATTGTATTATTATTATTGTTCTTCTCATTATTACTATTAATAATAATAATAATAATAATAATAATAATAATATCAAAAAGAAATAATAAAAACAATAATAACAACAAAATTTTAATAATAATAATGATAATAATATGACAACAACAGTAATAATTGTAAATAATGATAATAGTAATAACAACAAAATTGTATTATTATTGTTCTTATCATTATTATTATTGTTATTATTATTATTATTGTTGTTATTATTATTAATAATAATAATAACAACAATAATAATAATAATAATAATAATAATAATATGAATAATAATAATAACAACAACAATATTATTAATAATAATAATATAATTATAAAAAAGAATAATTCTAGTTGGTACATTATTACTATATTATTATTATACTAATATACAAATGATAAGCTTTGGGAGGAACATCAGTTAGGAGGTAAGAGGAGTTAATAAGAATAAAGATCTAAATAGATCTCCTGTAAGATCCCGGGCTCACTAACACACCAGGACTAAAGCTTTAAATATTCCTGCTGTTTTTTAGAACATAAGATCTGACTTTATTTATTGCAGTGTCGACCGGCTCTGGAGGTAGTTCTGCAGCCACATGATGAAGATGGTGATGAAGCTGGCACAGATAAAGATGATGTAGGTTATGAAGGAGGTGCGGTCGATCACCAGGGCCAGCTGGTTCCACTCCTGTGCTTTACGATTGGTGCTCAGGTGATCATCTATCCGCTGACGGACAGACGATAAATCGTTTCTGATGTTCCTGAGCTCCTGCAGCATGGCTTCATCGGAGGAGGAAACCCCATTACCGTCCCAAGCAGCATCTCCATCATCTTCATCACCAGTTTTACTGACTGTGGAACCATTAACATGCAAATATAATCACATATCACAAAAAAGAAGGTCATGCAGATCCTATAATCAGTACATAGTACATTACCCCTAGTAGTGATACGAGGGACACTAGCAGGATATCCTGTTCTGTCTCTCTGTACTGGGCTTCTAACTGACATTCACCACATCATCATAGCAAAGGTTTAACAGGAATTTCAAACTCTTCCTTCTTTTGCCCGGTTGCCAGATTTATCACTAACAGGGCATTTATCATTAATAATTCTAATTATAAGTCTACAGGGGAGGGTAAGAGGGTCAGAATCGGGACACTGTGCTTTAGTAGTTAGTGATAATTCCTTCGCCCCCCGCTGTACCTGCTGTACCCGTTTTTCTGTACCTGGGGGCTTTTCTGTTCTCTTCATAAACACAAGGCGAGCGAGAGCATGAAGGAAGAGCTGTCTGAGCCAGTCGGGCATGGGTGAGAAATTGGGCGCGTTGCTGATGATGTTAGAGACGACGATGGTCTCTATCAGACTGATTACCATCAGAGCCAAACACACCAAGAAAAACACATCTACAGAGCGAGAGAGGCAAAAACAACCCAAATCTTTATTTATTTAAAAATGGAACTGTGACTGGTGATTATTTAGATAAATAATGATGTACTGGATAGAAATAAAATCTAAAAAATAGGGAATAAAGGATCTAGCTGATGTTGTTATCTGTATATTCTTGGTGTTTAAATACTTATTAGTGGGATGTTGTTGCCAGTGACTGGCAGAATGTCGTTCATGAGCAGCAGGAAGACGGTGTATCCCAGGATGAGGGTCATTTTGAAGGCGGACCGGTCCACATGCTGCACCGGCAGCAGGAAGCTGGAAACGTCGAGCGAGGTCAGGAAGCAGCTGGGTAACAACAGATTCACCACGTACACCGATGCTTTACGCTTCAGGAGGATCTGTCCAACAAAACACAAATCTAATCTAATAAAACATGCTGAATTAGAAACAACAAACCACAGAACTCAGGGGGATTCAGCTACGCTAGATTAATTATGGATTAATCAATATATCGATTAGCGATTAGCGATCAGCTTTCATTTATTAAAAAGAACAAATATTTCTAACGGTTCTGCTTTCTAAGATCCGTTATTCTAATAAAAAAAGCAAATCAGAGTGAGATCCCGGGGTTAGATTCACAATACAGGATCCAGTTCTGATTTAAATTTATTTTAATCTGAATCTTATACGAGTCTGAATCGTTAAAGTTGAAGTTTGTAGATCATGAGCAGCTCAGTCAGGTTTAAGATTAAGATCTGGGTTTAACAGATCCAGGACTGAAGCTCCGATCGGCCGTGGACGGTGTTCAATGAAAGACGGCGAGTTTAAACACCGGCAAAGGACGTTCTGGAGAAAATCAGAAAAAAATAAGGAACTGCTGATGCTGTATAACCGTCCCGTAACATCAGTCACTAAGATCAGTCACTCCATTTTTGTTGATGAGACTAAAACCTATCCTCGTTTGTAATTAAGTCCGGTGAACCTCGACTCGTTAAAGGCCCTGGGCTCCTCGATAAAAGCTTCAGATGACAAACTTAAACCCAAACTAATGTTTTTATAATTCCTTTTTTGTACTTGTATAATCATAAAGTTGCTGCTTTGTTATGACTGGTGTTGTTGCTATGGTTACGTGTGTATGTGGTAGCGTGATTCTGTAATCGGGCAAGATTGCAGGGTCAGAAGTAAATATGCTATAATCTAATCTAATCTAATCTAATCTAATCCATAATCTCTGTGTTTAATTTCGTAATGCACTCACATGAAATACCAGACTGTCCCAGGACCATACGGGGTCGAAACCGGGGGTTCGCTCGGGTTTTATAGGTATGATATCGATCAGTTCCCACTCCCCATTAGTGCCGAGTGTATCCAACGTGTTCTGATAAAACGACTTCACTGGTGTGGCAAAGAAGAGCTGAACATCAGACGCTGTTTAGAGGACAAGAAGAGATCAGATCAGATAAGTTATTACATCATGGGATGTTACCCAGCCGTCCAATCATCTTACTAATACTACAGTTATTTATAATAATCTGGATCATAAAGAATAAAATGATAGCAGTTTATTAATTATAACTGTCCTTTAACTAGTATAGAGGGGTAAGTGCTCAGTGAGATGGGAGAGCAAGTTAGTAGTGAGGTGGTAGTGAGGTGGTAGTTTGGTGGTAGTTTGACGGTAGTGAGGTGGTAGTTTGATGGTAGTTTAGTGGTGGTGAGGTGGTAGTTTAGAGGTAACGAGGTGGTAGTTTGGTGGTAGTTTAGTGGTAGTTTGGTGGTAGTGAGGTGGTAGTGAGGTGGTAGTTTGATGGTAGTGAGGTGGTAGTTTAGTGGTAGTGAGGTGGTAGTTTGGTGGTAATGAGGTGGTAGTTTAGTGGTAGTGAGGAGGTAGTTTGGTGGTAGTTTGATGGTAGTGAGGAGGTAGTTTGGTGGTAGTTACCTCGGTGCAGGTAGGAGTAGAAGGAGAAGGTACAGTTCTGAATGTCGAATGGAAAGGTGTAAATGTCCAGATTACAGGAACTAATCACATGAATAGGCTGTTCATCCTCCACATGACCTTCATTATTAACATACAGGTAATACGTGGGCGGAGCTTTATTCTCATCCATGCTGCACACACACACACACACACACACAGAGTAAGAATACACAAACAAAAATAGAGGCCAGTGTGCCTATGTAGGGTGTAGGGTGCACTATGTAGGGTGTAGAGTGCACTATGTAGGGTGTAGAGTGCACTATGTAGGGTGTAAGTTGCACAATGTAGGGTGTAGGGTGCACTATGTAGGGTGTAAGGTGCACTATGTAGGGTGTAGGGTGCACTAAGTAGGGTGTAAGTTGCACAATGTAGGGTGTAGGGTGCACTATGTAGGGTGTAAGGTGCACTATGTAGGGTGTAAGG
>JAVSBV010041947.1:0-11226 GCA_033117975.1 Parotocinclus spilosoma
CATGTGAAGCATAATACTGTAAAAAACAAGTTCTTACTAAATTCCAATCAACGTTTGAAGAACTTATCCAGTGTGATTTGAGGCGTTCTCATGACGGACTGGTTTTGCTTTTGTCAACACAACTTTTTGGATTTCCTGACCTTTGATAAAAGCATAAATTCTCCCGGCAAGAAGAAAAATCGTCCCATAAATCGCTGACCCACTTTGCATCCGCTAGGGGACCACTTGTGGCTTTTCTTTCTTATTCGCTTCTCACGTTCTTCGGTCCGATTAAGCGGAATTTTGATCCAAATATGCGAATAACATTACACGTATATAATTACTTTAGGATACTTTAGGACTTGGTCCGAATAAGCGGCTGGTCCAATTAACCGGTGGTCCTATTAACCAGATTAAAATGTAAATGTAAATATATATATATATATATAAAACTGTATTACTTGTAAAGCAGAATAAAATCTGTAGCCTACAGCTGCTCACATTTAATATAACAATATTTCTCATAGCACCTATGGCGTCACCCTCAAGAAATGATCTTGAAGGAAGGTTTCTTCCTACTACTTTTAGGGAGTTTTTCCTTTCCACTGTCACACGAGGCTTGCTCTACTTGGGATTGGCCTTTTAAGCTAATATAAGATTGTAAAGCTGCTTTGAGACAATGAACCATTGGAAAAAGCGCTATATAGATAAAACTAAATTGAATTGAAGTGAATACTGTTTAATATCTCTCCCAAGCTGAAATGAAATTGATATCCTTGGCCAGATGCCATATACAAACCAGAGTGGCTCGGTTGGTAGAGCACTGGTTCTTGATTCATTTTGTAAATGTATTTCTATACAAATCCTATAACATGGCTGAGCTGGAGATTCAATACCCAGACATTGTTTGTCTCAAATACAATTCCTCCACTGAAAAGATGAAACAACATGATCCTTGACCAAAAATCCCAAGACAAAATAAAGGCAGAAGGACTAAACTGCAAAGGTGCAGTATTAAAAATGTAATAGACTCGCATAGGCCTTGTAGCACATTCAAACTGTATCCCTTCACCAGCAGAGAAACTGTGAAATTGACACTGAATTCAGCAGAAAAGCTTTAAACTATGTCAAGCCCACAAGAGATGTGGCATTCTAGTTGGTCATAGCTTGCTTAATGCATATCAAAGCAGTATTTCTATTTCTTCAGCAGTTTCATTTTAAGCAAATATTGTACCCACTGGGAAAAAAAAACCTGATCCTACATCATCGCTCATACATACATACATAAGGATGGATGCAGAGCTGCAGCTGTGAGGTATTTGCAGGAGGTCCACTGCAGTGCTACAGAGAGCAACGACCTTTTCTATAGCCCAGGCACTAAATCATTGTCTGGGCTGCAGATAAAGTGGATGGCTATATCGGGGGATCTGCCCCAGTGCTCTCTGAAATCCATTCCATTAATTGTAGGGTCAGTGGATGTAAGAGCAATCTCAAAAATAATCCTGAATAATGGAAATTCCCTGGGAGCCAGCGGTGGGACCATAATGCTTTGGCCTTTATGAATAGTTCACAGAACTGAGTACGTGTCCTGTTCTAGTCAGCTAGCCACGGGCTAGTTTAAAATCTCAAAGGGTTATGCACTGCCCTACATGCCAGGCAACCACTTGAATTCTGTATATATATGGCGGTGCTTGAAAGTTTGTGAGCCTAGAACACCATAAGATTTTTACACAACCCTAAAAAGAAACTTAATGAAAACACAGTAAACAAATGTAACAAAAAATAAGTATTTGATACACTGATGTTTTTGTAGTCACACCTACAAGGAATGGAGAGGTCTGAATATTTTTTATCATAGGTACACTTCAACTGTTGGGCCAGACGTTTTTAATTGCTTGTTCCTCGGATGTACTGACTTAAGAATCTACTGAGGCGGGAGGAAAAAAAAATACAAATAAATCTTTTCAGCACTTTTTAATTTCTCGAGGACTATGTGGAATCAATACAAGAAAGGAGGAAGAAATTAAAATAAATGTTTATTTAAAAATAAAATGTATTTAATATACAATTAAATTGAAGTGAATCTGGAAAAAATTCAATTTTCAGAACAATACCATTGGCTCTCCACCGGAGGGCGGAAAAAGCGGCAGATTCGCGAAATACAAAAAAATATATCTTTTTTTTGTATTCTTCAAATATGATCGTCGCCGGATCCGTAAAACAAGCAATAAAAAAAGTCTGGCCTAAGAGACAGAATAAAAAAAATGAAAGTATTTGATACTATAGAAAAACAGCACTTTATATTTGATACAGAAACCTTTGTTTGCAATTACAGGTTGGATGTTTCCTGTAGTTCTCGACCATGATTTTGGTCCACTACAGAAAATACAGATCTTCTTCAGATCTTTCAGGTTTCGTGGCATTGATCCCTCCTAAGATTTTCCAATGGATTCAGGTAAATACACTGGCTAGGCCACTCCAGGACCTTGAAATGCTTTTTATTAAACCACTGGCTGTGTTTTTCAGGCCATTGCCATTAACTTCTGTTTTTCTATTGTATCAAAAACGTATTTCATGCAATAAAACGCAAATTAATTATTTAATCTTTCTTTCTAGATTTGTTTTTTAGATTCAGTCTCTCACAGTTCAAATGTACCTATGATCAAAATTTTAAATTATTCTCACAATCTTTGTAGGTGGGAAAACATGCAAAATCGGCAGTGTATTAAATACTTATATATATATATATATATATATATATATAAAGCAATATCAGTTGCACTGTACTAACAGTCACCCATGTAGTTAAGACACATACTGCGTTCCAAAGCTTCAGATCCTCCCTACCAGCAGGGATTGTTCTTTATCCTCCCCTAGATGTTAGGTCTGCTGAGCACTTGTCTCCTTCTGCTTCAAGCTCTTCTCCACCTCATTAAGGATGCCAGTGCTCACCTGACAAGCCTCATCTGGGGCCTTCTGCCATCTGGCCTCATCTGCATGCTGGCAGCCAACAAGACGCTCAGGAAGAATGGGGTTTTAAGGCTGCTGCCTACAACGAATGGCTGCAATAATATATTAAGCGGGACAGCTACAGGGGCTAAAGAGCTAAATTGCCATCTGGAGATCCATGACAGGTATAAAGAAGAAAACAGGTACTGTGTTCTGCTGAGACGTGCTGCCCAGTGGAAATTAATTCCTGTCTAATCAACACAGTCAACTGTGCACCTAAGCTGTCTGGGATGAGCCAATTCACATTCTCGCCTTTTAAATATAGCAAGTAAAAGTTTCAAGGATTTGTGTAGGGAATCTAAGTGAACAGACCATCTGCACTGGATGATAAGTGTTATTGATCAGCTTTTTCCAACACATACACAGTATTGGAAGGTTTTCAGCCACCATTAGATTTTACATTTTAGCAACAGGATAATTCACATATTTTCAACAATTGGACACGTTTCTAATTTGGATTTGTCAGACCATAACACTCTATTCCACTCATTCCCATTCCAATCTTTGTGAGCTTTAGCATATCTTAGCCTTTTCGCCCTGTTCCCTTCTAAAAAAGAGGTTTCAAAAAAGCCCATGTGTATCTGGAGGTCACACAAAATACTTGCCACTCTCTCTTACAGATTCTGTTTTAAATTACAGTTTTTAAATTACTCTGATTTTTTATCAGTGCATATCTTTTTAATTGTATTTGAATAAAACGCTCAATGTTATCAGAAGAAAACAATGGGTATATCAAGTCAAAGTCAAATTTTAACTTTCGCATTTTTCGATGGAGCATTGTCTCAAAACAGCTTTACAATATTATATTATCTGAATAGGTCAATCCCAAATTGAGCAAGCCCAGGGCGACAGTGGCAAGGAAAAACTCTTTGAATAAAGAAGAAAAAAAACATTGGCTCCCAACCAAGACTCAAAAAGGGACCCATCCTGCATGGGTGGCCTAGATGTTAATATCCAATCAAATGGTGGTCTAAGAATTTTGCACAGTACTCTATATGTTCATATTCCACTGATTGTCAGCGTCAGTGGAAAAGTCAGAAATCTGATTTTGGATGGGCATTTTGGATGGCAAGTTCTTGCATAAGCAAAACATAAAATAAACTATTATTTAAGCTGCAATGAAAATGTTGATTGGACGAAAACACTGTTAATGGATGATTAACTGTGAAGCAGCATTTCTAATTATATCCACGTTTACCCCTTTTCTTACTTTTTGGCCACTAACAATTGCATCACGAACACATAGGTCATAAGATGTTCAGTTTTTTTGATGTGTTATCCAAAAAGTAGCTTCCCTTTAATCGGTGTATAGGCACATTTTAAAAGAAAAAGAAAAACAAGTTTATGACAGCCGTAACCGCAACATGCCATGCTATGTTTGAATTTGTCTAATTAAAACGGCATCATTAACACAATCTACAAGCAACACACCTCAAAAGGTGATAGAATACTTCTACTGTGTTGTACAACTGATATGATCTACTTGCACAGTAAAGCTGGCAGTGTGTCATTAATTACAAACATTGTTACCCTGGCTTGTTCGTTAGTGTCAGACTAGAGCTGCACCAGCTGGCTCGCTTCCAAATGTTCTTTTTACCAGACACAAAGTCCACCAAGTACCATAGGTGTCCATTAACTCATGTAGTGTACCTATGTAGGGAGTGTGAAGTTAACTCTGGTGAAGGAAGTCATTATAGGTGAGGTATAGCAGCATTATATTCCCATTATATAGCCTATGTTTTAGCCTTTGCATTATTTTAACAACGTTTTTATGAATGCTCAAAAATGGCAAGAGCAGTGATATTCTCACTATTAGAAGGGCAAATGATTCATCTGAAGCCCACCAGTAAAAACACAGATCGGACTTAGACCATTTTTAATCCACCAAGCAAAGTAAAATGGTGCAAAGTATACTGTAATCCAAATATCAGGCAGGTTTCAGGCCACAGTATTAAATTTCACTGAGCTTTAGCTCTATTCTTTGTTTCCTTAACCTTATAACCTCTCTTTGCATCCTGAATAGTTAAATAGCTACGGATCAAGCCTGGGTTTAATAAACCTGTAAACTGTAGAGCTGATGGAAATAGCAAGTCCTAAGGGCCTGGATTTAAATCATGGGTGGGACTTGCAACATCAAAATTGCTGGTGCATTTACAAAACCCTGCAGTCTTTCTGTCCTGGTTGTATCTCTGTCTGCACCTGCTCTCCAGCCTCTTCTCCACATGTGCTTTACTAAATGAGATATTAACACAATAAAAGTACTTAAAACAACCTGACTTTATGATACAGTTCCAACTTTCACCATGTATAAAATACTGAAAGATGAGCTTTATGGCTCAACGTGGAGTTAACGATGAACTCCTGGCTCCTAAAGCATAGATTTTTCTTTTTGACCTTGCTTACTGTCGCTCACATCAGGAACACAGTGTTATATTTTCCTAAGCTGACGTGTTCAACTCTAAATCTGGTCCAGATTCCAGGCTGCTGTAATGTGAACAACTTATTCTCTCGCCATTAATCAAACGATTCCTCTTCAGGCTTTGTATCATCATTACTGATTCACCTGCTCTGAATGCGAGCTCTGGCACACATACCTGTATTCAAATGAAGACCCTAGGACGTGATTTATGTGTGTTGAAGCCGACCTGAGAAGACACAGAATATTAACACATACTTCTGACTATTATAAACATGTTATTTGCAGTCACACTGGCTGATGTGATTTATTAGAACATAAAATGTAGAAAAGGGGTAAATAAGGTTAATATATGGAGAGAATCTAAAGAAACTACATCATGCACTCGGACCATGATCAAACCTGCTCATTCTAAGCTGTACTCCCTGATCAACACAGTCACAATACGTCTGTTTAAAACAGCTTGTCGATCCAGAGAAACTAATACAAAGACTGTGGCAACCACACTAACAAACACCCGACAGCTGCACAACACTGAAATAGTCTCTTAGTGATTGTGAAAGGTCCTGCTTTAAGTAAACATTCAATGCAAAATTAGTGAGTGTGCTTACATGCACTTAATAATCTGATTACAATTGGGTTGCTGCAGTTATCTGATTATTCAAGTGGTCATGCTAACAACGTACTTCTTATTTCCCTAATCGGATTATGGTCTGTAACTTGGAGTATGAAATCTAAAAAAGAGAACTGAATTTATCTCAGTAATCAGATTTCTCAGTGCAATTATTCCATTCATCCGATTATGATATTTGGCTTCCTTTGGGCTTGTTTCCATGGACCAGGTAGATTTGGGTCTTGGGATATGGCAACCTGGAATTAAACAAAGCACAGTTAAACTAAGCGAAATGTGACCTTCAAGCTCAGTATGTGCTGAAGGAAATGAACAATTTAATAATTTATAAATTAATAAAGTTTGAAAGCCAAGCTGTGATAATATTAGCTGGTTGTAAAGTAGAAACTACAGTGGTATATCAATTCTTGACCACCTTGGAACTGATTGAATAAGACTCTCAATGCATTTTGACTATAAAATTTTGTCTAGATTTTTCTCATTGGCCTGCTACTGGGCACGCAGTCGAGCCACACAACTTAAACTCATATTCACGATTCACAATTTAGTACATAGTAATTCACTGATTTAGCTTTTTCTCAGTGAAGCTATCAGATGTGTTTCTCAACAAGCCTTATGGAACGGATTAATGACAAGAACTGAAGTACCAATGTATATTCTGAGTCATGTAAACCTGGAGGTTTTCCGCTGTCTGATTACTCAAGTGCATATGCACTCATTGCCTTATTTATTTATTATTATTATTTTTTTTAAGTTTAAGGGCATGTAAACACATTCATTTTACATTGACATTTACATTAATGCCAGACGCCCTTATCCAGAGCGACTTACAATTAATACAGTCTTACAATCCAAGCAATTGTGGGTTAAGGGCCTTGCTCAGCGATCCATCTGAGGCAGAGGTGGGATCTAGACCCTGGCCTGCTTGGCCACCACAGTCCCACATTCAATCATTCAATTTTGTCTAGCAAACATTCTTCATATACAGTATATGCAGGGGAAAAAAAACTTTGTCTAGAGATTTTACGCAATATTTCACATGACATCATTACAATATGAGTCAATGCCATTCAAGAGTTTGTATAAAACGTGAGAAACGTACAACTTGGTAACATTTATAAGCTTAGTTTACAAGCACCTCATTTGGAAAGATTGACAAGCCATGCAGTCTGTCAACAAAATCATAATCTACAAAATAATATGTACAATGCATGTGGGACTTTATTTGGCCAGATTAAGTTTAGAAATGTAACATATGTTTAATATTAAAAACATATGAATAATTTTCAGTGCATAGCTAGCATGCTAAGACACCTTCACAGTGGTGGACTAGTTCTACTACAGAAATCCAATACGTCAGTGCAGAATACATTAAAAACAATGTAGAATTAAACAAGAGTTTTAAATACTTCAGAAACCTTGGTAATCCTATTATTTCAGATTCCTATGTCTTCATAATTTGTTGCGCTATAACTCTAGTTTATCTTCGTTACACGCTTGTATTTTAATTACAGCACAATCAGACAAGTGTGCTATAATTTCAATTGTATTTTATACAACAAATGATACATAATAGCCTTTGGATTTGGCATTTGACTTAAATAAATACATTCAGTTGTGTAATGTTTAATATAGATCACGTGTAAAATAGCAATTAAACGTTTCTTATAAAGTTTTCATGAATATTATATATTTGTGAAATAAATCCATTTAGAAGCTCATTGAATACAGAATGAAAAAGAACAGGCTCTTGGCTACAGTGGTTGAGTGAAGTGTCAGAGATTAATCTATGCAGTTGCAAGCGATGGGTGAGTCTGGAGGAATTCATCTGACCTTTTCAGACGTTAATGCAGGTTCCGATAATGATTCTCAGCAGGGAAGCAGCATCAAGTATCTTTCATTTTGTCATAGAAAATAATCAGCTGCTAGGTCAGGGATTCGGGTGAGAAACAGATGGAGAATGAAATGAGCTGTGAAAGGCAGAGGTAACCGACTCAGACACATTACCTCACCTAAGAAGCTCTCACCCACGCACTCAAATGCAAGATGGATGTATAGAAGAGAAAAAAACCTCCCACCTATTGTAAATAATATAGAACTTGTTGTTGATATTTTCAGGACCAGCAGGTTTCAGGACTGATGTGTTTTAACAGGTTGATTTTGTTTGCCCTTTGGCATCTTCTCATGATCTGATCTCAGGATATCTGAAGCGGCTCTTCAATTTAATACAATACAAATACACAGCGGGCAGCACAGTGTTTTGGTGGGTAGCACCACTGCCTCACAGCAAGAAGGGCCCGGGTTCAATCTCAGGGTGGAGCAACCAGGGCCATTTCTGTACAGACATGTCCTCTCCATGGACATTCCCTCCGGTTTACTCCCACAGTCAAAAGATATGCGTGTTAGGTTATTTTTTGTCTCTAAAGTGGCCCTTAGTGTGTGACTGTGCCCTACAATGGATAGGTACCCTGTCTAGGGTTGTTCTCGCCCTTGTGCCCAGAGTTGGCAGGTGGGAACCGGCTGGATTAAGCGGAAGATAATGAATAAAAGAATGAATGAATGACAAATACACAGCCACTTTCCAGAGAAAATGTGAAAGCTGTGCTGTTCTGGGGGGGTAATGTGTGATGATTGTGTGATGATACACAGATGAAGTGGCTACATTTTCCCCAAAATCGCCTCCCTCCAAACATGACAGGAAAGAGGAGGGTGTAAGGAAAAGACAGGGGGCCACGTTTCACGCCCCCCAATACCCTCCTGCCCCCCAATAATTGAAGCCCATCTTTATAAAACTTAAATCGTGCCAGTTTTCCCTACATTTTGCAGTTGTAAAATCCTAATATCCATGCCACCATTTTTACCATTGAAAGAAAAGTTTTTATTTGGTTTAGAAGTAACATTTCAGTCATAACTCATGTCAAATCATAGTATCAGTTTTGTTTTTTTCTTACATTTGATCACTTTAATATTTGATTTTTGGAATGTTCAAGGACCTTGCCTCAACATATGAATGGGGTAACTATAGTATCGAGAGACTGAGGGAGGTGCTTGCACTGAGACCAGAATGATCTGCCTGCTCTGGGCTGGGACTTCTTGAACTAGTGCCACTTGTTGGGATTTGAAATCAATGCATGATGAAGCTGGGTGACTCAGTGAAAACAACGTCAGAAACTGTTTTAAAGTAAACAGTAAACTTTCTCAAAAAAAACACGTACGCCTATAGTTTTGTGAAATTCGATTCCATGCATCAGATGTTCAGGAAAACCATTGCCAATACTGTCTTGAGAAAGAAAAAAAAAACACAATTAGGATAAACATACATTTCCAACTGAAACAATCTTCAATCCAAACAACAGTGGGTTAAAGCCTTGCTCAGGGACTCAGCAGTGACAGTGTGGCTGAGATAAGATTTTAACACTACAGCTGATTACAATCCTGTACCTTAAGCTAGATCACCACATTCACAAACTTAAGGTACAATTGGGATAAGGGTCTTTACATTTACAGTCATTTAGTATACGCCCCTTTTCCAGAGCGACGTACAACTGTTGTAGTCCAAGCAATGAGTGAAGGAACTTGCTCAATGACCAACACCGCTAGCTTGGTAGAGGTGGGATTTGAACCATCTACCACAGTCCCTTTCTTAAGAACCTAACATCGGCCAATAGCTAAATTGCTTCAGCACACTGGGATGATAGATATAATAACCCCCCCCCGCCCCCCCCCAAAAAACCCCATTAATTTAGTCTTATAGTAATCTACTGGTACAACCTGGCTTATTCTGAATACATAAAGCAAACTGATTTCCAATTTTCTTTACATGCTATAATTACTGTATATTCCAGTTTATTAGATTGTAATTCTATTATCTTTAATTGCATTAATTCAGAAGCTGTAGGGCTTAATACAGTACATAATCATTTCAGGTCAAGATATTCATGCGGTTCTGAGACTTCCTATTGCAGAATCAGTCCAATCAACTTAATTATCATATGATGCCACCAGTAGTTCATGCCAATAAAGAGTGATTTGCATTTAGCTATGTATACGCCAGCATCCATCCTCTTTTAACTTGCTTTTTCTTTTCTTGAGGAGGGAGATAATGCATACGCTGTGACTTGTTTAATGAAATGCCATGTTAATTAGAATGCTGATTGCTGTTGGAAGAAGAGTCCAAATCAGAGTACAGGGCAGAGCAAATGAGCCATCAGGAGGTCTAGACCTCGACACTTACATTAGGAGCTAGAACTACTTCTGCATATTAATGGAGAGAAATCGCTGCCTCGGGTCCATACAGAATACTGCAGGATTGCTCCTGGATAGTCAGTCTTCATGGTTTATCCATAAAAACACAGCAGTCTGGTTTGGCAGGTTAATGTGGGGTTGCACAATATGTTCAAAGAAAAATGTAATTAAGGCCAGAAGTAAATTTGCTTAAATATGTAAACCCTTGTCATGGAAAACATGGTCTTATGCATTCGGGGCATCCAGTCAGAGCAAACCAACAATATTATATGTTGACAAAAGATGTCAAAGCGAGGTCCGCAGGAAAATGTCGTTGAAGTGCGAATACGAAGCAGAGTAATCCCGAAACTTTATTCCCTCAGGGTAAATTCAATTTTATGGGTCGATTTTGACAGTTCTGTACCCAAAATGACACGAATATCCGAATAAGGCGGACAAGTAGGTTTTTTTTTCACTCGAGTGTCACAACATATACTGTACCTCTGTCGAACTGTATGTACAGCAGTGAAAAAAACTCGGACACTAGATGTTTTCATATAAACAGTAAATCCTATTTCAAGTTGAACTTTTTTATCACATGGATATAATAGAAAGACTATTCACATGAGACAGACTGTCATATTAAAAATAGACTGGGACTTGGTAGCTAGTACTGTAACAAAATGAATTTTACATGAATGCTTTTTAAATAAAAGATAAATAAACCTCAGAGGTAGGAATCTGTGTGATTTAAAAAACATTGTTTCAATCTGTTAGGGTTCTTACCTTCCCCTCGGATCGTTCGGCCGTACTTGCCGGTCGCCATTACGGAACTATTGGTGAGGCGGCGTTTATATCCTCTATCTCTGATTATGTCCTGATCCTGTACAGCTGAGCCATGGCCTATAAAGGCGTGGCGTTAAGCGTTTTTCGGGGCCGGGTCATCGTGGTTCTATTGGGGTTCCAT
>JAVSBV010041968.1:0-11225 GCA_033117975.1 Parotocinclus spilosoma
GTTATCACGTATATCAGCACGGTTAGAACACTTCTCAACCAATCAGATTGTGAGGTCGGAACTAACTGTTGTATAAAGTTGAATACAACGTGCGCTGTTGTGGAAAGCATGTAATGTGAATATTTCCTTGTTCCTGTATAATTAAAACCCAATCTGTACTGCTCACAAAATTGGGGAATATTTAAAAATTAGATATCCCATAATTAAATATCATCTAATCTTTGTGAGCAGTGAAGTTTTAGGTATGTCTTATTTCCGCTGGCTTTTGGTTAGATTTAGATTTAGACATTTAGACATGGCTCAGGTTCGCTCTTGCCTATTGACTGTGTTAACTTCTGGTTCCTCACCCTTTATAAAATCATAGCTTTTTTTAGCTATGCTGCTGTAGTTAGTGCTGCCGGAGTTTCATGCTGCACATGGGATCAGTGACTGTTAATAGAGCCTATGCTCCTAACCCATAAGTAACTACATTTTCTCTTTTCTGTCCGAGCTGATGTTCCGGTACCTGTTCCAACACCACACACTTAGATGTTCCTCCACCTCAGCATCACTCTACTGTTCTTCAATAACAATAACCAGTCCCACCAGAAAGCAGTAACTCCCTATTTAGTTTATTTAGAGCCAATAACTTACAGCTGAGGACTATCTCTCTTATCTTACATCTATTTCATTATTTATTTGACATTTTATGACTAATTTTATTATTTATTTAAATTGTATTATTTACTTAATCTTCCTATTACTGCAACTTAATTATATTATTAACATCTAGGCCACCCAAGAAAGATTTGTCCCTTTTTTAATCTTTGTCCTCCCAAGGTTTCTTCCTTCTTTATTCAGGAAGTGTTTCCTTTCCACTGTCGCCCTAGGCTTGTTCAATTAGGAATTGGACTTTTAAGATAATATAAGATTTTACAGCTGCTTTGAGACAATGCTCCATTGTAAAAAGCGCTAT
The DNA here is from genome assembly GCA_033117975.1 of Parotocinclus spilosoma. Lineage (NCBI taxonomy): Eukaryota > Metazoa > Chordata > Actinopteri > Siluriformes > Loricariidae > Parotocinclus > Parotocinclus spilosoma. The sequence goes on from JAVSBV010041968.1 coordinate 956, forward strand.
ATAAATAAATCTGGCTTTGACTTTAGCTTAAGAGGCATAGGGTGACCACCTAATAGTCCTCTTGTCTGCTTGATCCTCTCAATAGGATCACGTTTATCATATGTACTATCCTATACATTTTCTCTATAAAATACTACGATATAATATAAACCACCATTACCTCTAATTAACCACTAAATACAATAAATATATGAGTATGAGTATTTGAGTTTCATTTGTTGAATTTCCATAAATTACAGTGTGAATTTAGTTATTGGGTGATTGTGAGATATGGGCGATTTGGATAGCCTGACATGGTGGATTTCGATTTCCTGTTAAATAGCATCATAATGATCAATTTAGGATATCAAAACCAGTTTTCCTGTTGCTTATAGCTGTGTTCTTCGTAAAAATTTTTGTTTTAACATAAATTGCTCTGATAACTCTGATACCATGACTCTGTAACTAAGAACAAATGCATTTGGCTTTTCAGTGATGACTCAGTGACTTAGACTTTTGGCTCTTTATAAGAAAGTTTTCAGACTTTAGCGCTGCTAAAATGAAATTGGTGGATCCTTATTTAACTTGCCTATGAGTAATGTCTATAAGATGTCCTGTCAAGGAGCAGCTAAAGTGATGCAACCAGAAATATTCAGAGCTGAGCCAAGATTTGCCATTTAAACCATTATTATATGTGACAGAGAAGTGACAGTTTAACATAACAGAGCAGTGTAACATGGAGAATTTTTACTTGTGTAAGAAAAGAAACAACGGAAAATAGGCTTAATGCGTCATTCAAATCCATGGCCAACAGAATCCTACTAATCTCACGAGAGAGGTTGTGGTGGCCTACAGGTTAAGGTACTGGACTATTGACCAGAAGGTCCAGGATTTAAATCCCACCTCTGCCAAGTCACCAAAATAATTACATGTAAATGAAGAGAGACTGAATCCTGAGGTCTGAGTTGAAGGACAACAGACTCACATGATGATAAAAGTGGTGTATGAGATGCCTTCTAGCCCGAATACCTTAAAATGCGATGTTCACCAACAAGCCCACTGGATTAGGATGTGGATTTTCCATAAACTCTGGATTATGATTATCATATGGTGAAAGTTTTATACCACAACTACTTCTAATGGACATGATCAGATCAGGTTAGCAAACGTTATATATCTCACTGAGGCAGAGGAAAGAGCCTGACAGGTTTAGCAGGAGCACATGCTGAGATGGGAATCTGCTATATCACAGTGAAGATAAATGAAATGAAAATATAACATGACCCCAGGTAGACAGGCAGCACAGAGGATGCGTAAAGCTTCTAAATCTGGCAGCTCTAAAATATTTGATAAGCTACAACACCAACTGGTGCCAAAGCCAGTTGATATTCTGTCCATCCCTGCCGTGAATCTTTCCATACGGTGGAGGAAACCTTGCACAGAAGTAAATAAGCCAAACTGTTCTATCCCATGCCAGATTGGTATTGATCGCAGGTTTTTATTTTGGTTGCTCTTGGTACACATTTTTTTAATGTTGCTCTAACAAAAAGTGTGATTTTACGCTATCAAAAATAATAAGGGAAGAATAAAAATGCATGTATTCAGGCAGATGTGGAAAAAAAAATAGGCAGACATTTCTAACATTTAAGTAATTCTGTCACACTTTAAGGGTGTTGCATTTACAACCATGGTATCTATTAACTCTTGAGCAAGCCTACTGCAATAGTGGTCAAAGAAAAGCTCCCTAAATGTGATAAGGACGAAACCTTGGGAGCAGCGACCAACCATTTTTGGGCAGCCCAGATATTATATGTAAGAAATAAATGACATAAATGATCTAAACCGGTTGTTTGTAATAATAGCTTAAATATACAGAGGCTGAATGGAAAACCTGAAATGGAGAACATAATGAAAGAAAATATCCTAAATATAAAATTGACTATAATAAATGAAATTAAACAATTGTTATAAGGAATATAAAAAAAAATATGGAATATTAAACATTGGAAAGTAGAACAATCTAATTTCCAGTAAATATAAATGATTAAATATGGAACATCAGCAAGTCTCTTAAGATTATTTAGTCCAGTAAACCGAGTCATTGAGGGTTCTGGTGTCCTCCTGGAAGTTTTGGCATTCTCATTCAGCAGAAGGGGTGCCCCTCTGATAGGGTATGAGTAAAGTTATGAGGACTGGAGCTGAATGAAAGAACAGCTTAAGGATTCAAAGGGGTGCTGGAAGAAGACAAAAGAATATTTATTAAGGTAACTACAGTATATTTAGTAGTTATGAGGCAAGAAGACAGCAAACCAACAACACAAAAAAAAGATTGGATATTTTCAGATTCTGTAAGCAGTAGAGTTGACAATAAATTGACCTGCAGTTTGAGATGACAGAAACAATCATGTGTCTGAAAACTGCAACACAAAACATAGATGAATTATACTGCTCTCAAAATGAATATTTTTTGTGAGCAGTGTAGAAAAATTATTCCATTCTGTTTAAATTAATATGTCACAAACATGTAGTAGACTTTTAGAAATATTCACAGACTATTGCACATTATTTTGATGCAGTATGTGTTTTGCAAGAGATTAGTGCGTCCCTTGATGGTGTTCCTGCACCCAGTGAATTCCGGGTTAGACTTCAGAGCTTCCCCCCCCTGACCTTGACCCGGATAAGCAGGGGTAAATCAGGATGCTTGCTTTTAAAACATAAGGTGATGTTATTCAGGATGATCGAAATGCAATTGCAGTTTCAGCTGCCACTAAACTAGGTGCTTGCTTGTACCTTGGACGGACCTTGTGCTTGTATCAGTTATAAGATGCCCTTAGCCATTAAAAAAATGGAAGGTAAGGGAAAAGATCATAATGATGGCTGGAAATTTTGAGCTGTGTTGCACCAATCCAACTTGGCCTGCATTTTGAGATGAAAGAATAAATCATCAGTGTCTGAAAACTGCAACACTAAACAGATGAATTATACTGCTCACAGAATTTCGGGGATACTTCAAAATAAAATTTCCCCTAATAAATATTTTTGTAAGCAGTGTAGAAGAATTCTGAAATCAAGTGTTGTGGGTCACTGAAACAATGATTTAAGATTTAATCTCCCGATGAAGGCTTGGAGAAGAATGAAGAACATGTTAAACATTTACTGCTAAGCATGTGGTTCTATTATGGTTTAGGTTGTGACAGCCAGTGGCAAGTAGAATTGATTTTGCATTGTGAGCAGATAAAGTTAATAACAGATAGGTAACAGCCAGTGCTCAGTCTGTAGCTAATGCTTATCAGCTCAAAGTTTATTTATTGAACATGTGCCGCTAATTTACACGTGTTTGGCACACCATTATGTTAACACTTATTGAGTAGTGCTGTCACTGACACACATGCTTTAAGTTTGTACGTTTTCCAGTGTATATTTTGTGATGGAGTGAAGCTGATGTACTGGTAGTGCACATATCAAATTGTTATTTGAATGGATAATTATATACACTGCTCACAAAAAAATCATTTTGAAATCTCCCCTATTTTTTGTGAGCAATATATTTTTAACTCTCTCTCTCTCTCTCTCTCTCTCTCTCTCTCTCTTTTTCACAAACACATGAAAACTTGATTCTGTAATATAAATAGGTCACAAACATGCAGTAGACTCGTATAAATATTCACAGAATGTTGCACATTATTTTGATGCAGTATGTATTTTACAAGGGATGGTGCATCCCTTGATGGTGTTCCTGCACCCAGGGAATTCCGGGTTAGACTTCAGAGCTTCCCCCCTGACCTTGACCCGGATAAGCAGGGGTAAATCAGGATGCTTGCTTTGACAACATAAGGTGATGTTATTCAGGATAATCGAATGCAATTGCATTTTCATGCAGTTTCATCTATTCCGTACAAAGCTGCAAAAGTAGCTTGGTTAAGTTAAGGTCCTGGACTATTGACCAGAAGGGTTAGTGTTTATGCCCCGGCACTGCTAAGCTGCCACTAATTTAGGTGTTTGCTTGTACCTTAGTCTATGGATGACATATTAAAATACAGATTTAAAAAAATCCATAACATCTTACAACTGATACAAGGATCCAGTCTGAGTGTATAGGTTACAGTGTAAGGGTAATCACTCACTATGAAGAGTAACCCTAACACACGGTAGGGAGTTGCAGATACATGCATGTGCCATTTAACAGACATCTGATCAACATTCATTCACTTAATTCAACAACCAAAGTCTTAATAACTGTAATATATCAGAATACAAATTTGTATTTTAACATTGGATGTTGAAGCCATAAACAGCTGGTCACAACAACCAATCAACACTGTGGGTCCACAAGCAGAGGTCCGCTTATACTAAGACTCTGGGCTTACGCTTTATAATGTTGCTTGCAAGGATTGGCAAACTCTCTCGCTCCCGCCTTCTCTCTAAAATTCATCCAAGTTGTTTTTGTTTCAAAATTAATTTGAAAGGCAAATATGCAGTAATGTGTGTATGACTATGACTGTTTGCTCACTTGCTTGTTAGCTCATGTTTGGACTAGAGACTTCTGGGTTTTTGTGTTAATTACTTGTGTTTGCGTGGGCAGATTTATGTTTATTTATTTGTAACAAACTGTAAAAGGCTAACGTAAGTATATGTGCCTATATTTTGTGGAGGAAGGGAGGGAGAGGGATGTTCTTCTTTGCTCACCCCCAAGCTGTGACCTATAATTATAGAAACTGGTTTACATTAAGTCTGTTTCGTCTGCCTGATCTTCCGTGTTGTTCACAATACTGCCCATTAGTGTGTTTTTGTCTTCCGTCAAACAAAAGTATCAGTCATTTTACCTTTGTGATTAAACTAACATGAGCGTTTTTGTGTCATTAAAAATTTAAAAATCAAATCCCATCTCTGGAGAAGCTGTTGGCTTTTTAAGAGAAACCCTTTGCCTACAATTGGGAGATTATATCAGTTGTAAGTTGCTCTGGGTAAAGGTTTCTAGTAGAAGCTCCAAAATGACTTACCATAGACAGATTTCAAGCAATTGACTGTTAAGGCTATTGTTCAAAGAGAAGTGGCAGCTTGGGGGTGTTGTGTTGTAGTGATTTTTCACTACACAACATTAATACAGCATGCTTCTACTTTCTAAAGTCATTCAGTGAAAGTAATACTCAAGGTGAGTCACATTTGGATTCACTGCAGGCATTTGTAGGTTAAATATCAAACAGTTGGCTAGATTAGTGGCCAAGAGTTGATTTAACTATCACTAAAAATAGTGAATAGTGTAATATACAATGCTTACTTGTGAGTAGAACGGCAGGTCGGTATATGTGACCATCCCACCCTATATATAATACATTAATCACAGGAGAATGACATGACAATTAGGCTCAATTCAGAAAGCCAGAGCATGTATGAATTAAAAGATAACGCACCTTGCACAGGTTCTGTTTTGATAAATTACTTTTTCTGTTTCGCATTCGCACTCCCATGTCAGTTCCCTGACTGCTGTGATATATAATGCTTTTATGAACATGTCAAGAAACATTCTCATGAAACTTGAAAGAATTCAGCTTCTATTTCTGTGGTGCAAACTTGACTGCAGTTTGAACTGAGCAACCGAACACTTCACTCATATCATTTGAACTGTACATGTGCAAAAGTCTTAGGCCACCATTAGTGTGAAGACCATATATAAATATTTCTCAGTCATTTATTAAAGTAGTACGTTAATTTGGAAGAGGCCTTTTCGTAATGGTAGCAACCCAGACACAAAAATCAGGGTGAAAAGGATAAGAAATGCTAAAGCTCACAATGTTTGGAGTGAATTTCAGTATAAAGTGTATTATGGAGTGACAGGGTGGTCTAAAGATGGTGGCCTAAGACTTAACCCAGAACAGTATAAATTTACAAAATATACTGCTTAAAAATATATGAAATATCCCCTAATTTGGTATTGTATTACAGGACCATAAAACAGAATCTTTAAAAATGAGAAACAAGTCCTGCTTTTAAACCACACTCGATTTCTATGAAGGCTTTTCCTCAGTGGGACCTTGAGTAAAGGTTAAATAAGGGTGAACCAACAAGTCTCGCTCTTTGTTTTTAGATTTGAAACAGAACCCTGAAATCAGACATCGGTTGGATTCCTTACTCACTATTAGTTCGTGATGTGAACATTGGATTACCCTGCTTTGTTCTTACAGTGTGTTCCAGACGCCTAAGAAGACTAGTTAAAATGCTTCTATTCTTTATTTCTTCTTACTTTAACAACATCTTGCAATATTACCGAATGCTTGACATTCTCTATCTCAAAGTACCCCCATAAATGTTAGTAGGGGATTTAGGTCAGGTGGAAAAGAAAAGTAAAGTCCATTATAGTCAGCGCCCCTTGATCTTCTTTGGTCTTTAGTTCGTTTTTGGTAAGAATTCAGGTGTGGTTTAGGTCATAATCTTGGATCACTATGAATCCTTTTAAACAAAGATTCAAACAGACTGAAAGACTGCATGCTATCAAGATTATATAAACGACACCTGTTCTGCAGCGTTTAAAAAATGATGGATTATGATGAACATAACAGTTCTATTATGAGCCAATATGCCTCCAGACAAGCAAAACAGATGCCTCCTTCAACTGAAAGTTTGCAATGCTTCCAAGGAGGTTTAATATTTAAAACTATTTCTCCTTGTCTGATAAAGGTTGCATATGCAATTTGCCCCGATCACAATGGTGAAAAAAACGATTATGTTTTCTGCATGTTTGGCCAAACCTAATTTAGAAGAGAATCAAGAATATTTCTTCATTGATGTACTGAATTCAATTCCCCCCTCCTAATATTCCACTGTGATTGCTTGTAAGGCTGTCTGGTTCTGTCCTTTTTTACATTGGTGTTTCCTCCACACCACAATGACTGTTTGATTTATGTATAGGGAATAGCAATGATGTCTTAAGTCTGTCTTTAAACGCTTCTTCTTTGAAGACTATTTAATTAAGTGTTAGTAAATGGCTAGTTTTAATTATTTTGTCTGCTTGTCCTCTTAGCTAAACGGGAGCAACCAGCATTATATTAATAACAACATTGTGCTAAGAAGGAATAAGGTCATCCTTTGCCCCTTGAAGATCTTTAATCCGTCTTGGAATCCTGCCCATGATTTGTGGGCCATTCTGCTTTTGAGCGGACAATGGAGGTCAAAGTCTACCTCAGTCTGCAAACAGAACCTTCCCATTATGTTTCTCTGACACCTACATCTTTTGACTGAGGAGTTTATGGAGGGATTTCTGTATGGAGTCAGTTTAGGGTCACAAAGACTGTGTGCATGTGAAAAAAAATCTGTGCATCTAACTGAAGATTTTAGATTAAAAATAAAAAAATAATGTTTTAAAGTTCGTTTTATTTTAGCTCATGTTCAAGGATTTCCACTGTCTGTTAGTGTTATGGCTCTTTACCGATCCAACTGTAGTTCATTTCTGAGTGAATGAAAATACCAGGACAGTGTGATTAGTGTTTCATGTCGGTCGTGTCTTACACTATTTATCCAAATTCCAGCAGTATTTCATGCCACTACTGTTTTTTCATCATCTCCATGACTGGAGATCTGGACGTCTTGCAGTGGACCGCTTCTGCATTGACACATTCCTCACTAATTTGAAATGTACTTTGAGCATGACTTCATTGTGCTCTCTGTCTTTGCTCCAGAATGACAGTATTTCATTTGTAAAAAAATGCTATTTGAAACATAGTAGCAAGTAATGTAACCTGTATCTATGTACAGTGGGTACGAAAAGTATTCAGACCCCTTTAAATCGATCACTCTTTGTTACATTGCAGCCATTTGCTAAAATCAAAAAGTTCATTTTATTTCTCATTAATGTACACTCAGCATCCCATCTTGACAGAAAAAAACTGACATGTAGAAATTTGTGCAAATTTATTATAAAAGAAAAACTAAAATATATCACATGGTCACAAGTATTCAGACCCTTTTGAGCTAGTACAGCCATGAGTCTTCTTGGGAGTGATGCAACACGTTTTTCACACCTTGATTTGGAGATTCTCTGCCATTCTTCCTTGCTGATGTCTGCAGTTCCGTCAGATTGGATGGTGAACTTTGGTAAACAGCCATTTTCAGGTCTCTCCAGAGATGCTCAAGGTCAGGGCTCTGGCTGGACCAGTGAAGAATGGTCACAGAGTTGTTTCGAAGCTACTGCTTTGTTATTTTAGCTGTTATTTTAGCTCTACTGGTCTTCTTTAACAGAAACCAGTCCCACCATATCCGGGTCCCACCAGAGTGCAGTAACTCCCTCCAACATTTAGTTAGTAGGAGGCAATGTGCCTCCATGGACTTACGGCTGAGGACTCATTATTTAAAATCTGTTTTGTTATTAATTTAAATTAATATTTACTTAATTTTACTATTACTACAATTTAATTATTTTTATTAACATCTAGGCCACTCAAGGAGAATTTGGGATTGGCTTTTTAAGATATTATAATATTGTAAAGCTGCTTTGAGACAATGCTCAAATGTAAAAAGCACTGTATAAATTAGTTTGACTTGACTTGTCTAGTGGGCGGTCAACGTCCTGATTGGCTAGTTGAGTGAGAAGCATCCCGATTGACTAGTCAGTTCAGGCGTAAAAAAAAGGGTTCAAATTTGTGCTTCTTTTATGGTTTGTGAGCTTTCAAATTCGGTTCTCCGATTATATCCATTGAAAATATCCCTGGAAAAATGTTTATTACACATACACAAAATATTTCTATAGCAACAAAATCTTTTTGACGTTTTTTATACGGTTGCAAATCTTTATTACACATTCACAAACATGAACATTTTTACAAGCTCACATTTTCAGATACGTGCACAGATTTTTTTTCACATGCACATAATCATTTTGACCCTAAATTGACTCCATACGTCTGGTGTTTATCAAAGCAGACCATGGACCAATAATTTGGTCCTACATATGGAGACAGCAGCTCCCAGGGGCATCATCAAGCATACGGCACTGGAGCAGGAGCCCCAGTAAAATGATCCTGTGTCCCAGCAGTAGAAAGTCAATTCCCAGATGATTCTGACAGAATTACAGGACAACGCCATGCAACTTCACACCAGGCAACACATTTCTCATAATGCACCAGCATCTTTCCAAAAGCACCTGCACTTTCAGTCAGAGCCAATTTCTTTTTTTTTTTTTTTTTGGCAGGATTAATGGATACCCGCAAATATTTTAAACAAATGGCAGATAAGAAAATGACTGCTCATAGTTGTGTTATGGCCGCTTACAGCCTACCAACAAGGTTTACAGTTATTTACATTTTCGTCATTTAGCAGACGCCCTTATCCAGAGCGACTTACAATTCATACTGTTTTTACAATTCAAGCAATTGTTTGAATTATTATAATAAAATACAATTATTATTTGAATTGAGTTCCCTTGCTCAGGGGTAGCAGAGGGTGGGATTTGAACCCTGGACTTATACTAACCAATCCACATTTGTTACTGATACATTCAGCCTCTGAAGGTTGTCTTGTGTTGCTTTGAAACCTTGCATATCAAAGTGGCTTTTATCATATTGCCAGTGACCCTAATATTTTCACCTTAGTAGCTCCGTTGGCTGAGTGGTTACAATCATCTCCTGGAAATGGCAGTTCCTAAAGGCTTGGGTTTGAATCCCAGGTTGGATGCTGCATTTACAGAACTTTCTAGCAAACTGATGCTCTGTGTATTGTGTACTTCTGTCTGAAGCCAGGGAATTCGATGTTACGCCCCAGACCATCCAAACCATGATGAGAAGGGGAGAAATGGGAAACTTTATTGTTATTTGAATTTCAGCATCCTAAATGTGGCGTTTTGCTTATTTTATAGATGATACAGGATCAGGTGCTCTGCCCTGCAACAGTGTCACACTCTTTATACTTAGGTTTCTGATAAAGGCTTTCCATGCTGTGATAAAGTGTTTATTATCAAACCACGGAGGTGAATTAAAATTTGTTGTGAGGCTTGTAATGAGTGTATGATCTGTAGGGCAAGTATCTCACAAAAATGAGTTAACTTTTCCCTCCACATTTTGTAACTACAGTCGATTCCGGTTAATGGGAGCAGCCACTTATTCGTACCAAATCAAATCCTATTAAATACATGTAATTTTATTCGCTTATTTGGACCAAAATTCCGCTTAATCGGACCAAAGAACGTGTGCAGTATGTAATATCCGTGGTCACCAAAAAAACTCTTTGTCTCTGGCATCACTACAACGCTCCTGAGTTTCTCCCCAGCCCTCAACTGCCACCTACAGGTCTTTGCCTAACATTT
>JAVSBV010041979.1:0-11225 GCA_033117975.1 Parotocinclus spilosoma
AGCTCATGTCTCATAACTGCTGTCATCGATTAAGGATCTGGATTATTGGCCAACAGGTTGGAGGTTCAAATCCAAGCTGTCACTGTTTTACCCTAAAGCAAAGAACATTCAGCTACGCCTTGCCTTAACAGTAAAAGCAAGAAAGCCCCACATTTGACCTCAGAACCACTTTTGCAGCTGATTTTATTAAGTCAAATTAGCTACCACATATTACATTACTTTCTCATTTTATTACCCTTAAAAGTTTTCAAATGTTCTTCACTCTTTCTTACTCCCTCACACACCCACCACCCAGTCAAGTGCTGATATCACATTGGCCAGGATTTTGATACCTCTCACCTGTCCTGCGATTCTTTTAAACCCTTTTTTTTGAGCACGTGGGATCGAAACACTAGACTTAATATGACTTAAATAGCATCATTAATAAAGAGCATGACCTTGGGGTAAAATGCTCACATTGAAACCCGGAACAGGTGTTTTGAAGCTGTACTATGTGCTTGCTGCATTGCTTGGTGCTTCTGAACGCCTTTTTGTGCTTGTTCCTAGATGTTCCCGTGTTCTTTTTTAAAGAGAAAAGACTGGCGACTCTGAAGTGTACCCGTGTTCGGGATTGGGCACGTTTCTTGCGATGGACTTTTGCTGTCAGGTAGGATCTAGTAAGTAGTCCAGTTCCTTAACTGCTGAGCCACCAGTCATAAGTCAATGATACTTTCTGTTTATCTGTTGGAACTTTTCTGCCAGACTAATATTTATGTGTGGTCTCTGGAACTGAAGTCTGTGTCCTTTAGCTAAAAAAGATAATATTAGTGATGCTATCCCTTTTATTATGATTGACTAGTGTCCCATCCAGGGCAGCCTGCATTCAAATGTATTCAATAGTCAAATGTGAAAAACAAAATGACCCCTTGGGTGTTCAGGTGGTGCAGCAGTCTAATATGCTGGTGCTGATGGTGTATTGGGACCGGTGGTGTTTTCTAGTCAGGTCGGCTTGTCAGACAAACATGACTGAGCTATGTCTGAGGGAAGAGGCTTGAAGGGGGCTACTCAACCCTTCACTGTCCACTGTCATTTTAGGCTTGTTTAGCTCAGGCTTGGATTTTGGCATGGGTAGTACGAGATAAGGGAAAATTGTAAAGCTGTTTTGTGACAGTACATTGTAAAACGTGTTATGAATGTCACATCCATAATCACATGAAAAGACTAATAATGTAATGTAAAGTGTTTTCAGAAGAAATCTGTGAAAACGATGCACAACTGCATCAATGATACTGCTGTAAACTCAAGTGGAAAGCTACCTACACTACATCTGAAACCTATATTGTTATACACTCGGTAAACATTAAGAAATGTATGAGAATTGACAATAACTATAAAAAATGTGATAATGTACTGCTACAGCCCTGTGTAGGAGAAACTGTAATGATGATAGTATTAAAGATTATATGAGGGACCTGACGGGCATCACGGTGGCTCAGTGGATTACACTGCTGCCTCATAGCAAGCCTCGTTCAATCCCAGGGTGGAGCGGCCTGTGGAGTTTGCATGTCCTCCCCATGCCTGCGTGGGTTTACTCCAGGTACTCTGGCTTCCTCCCACAGTCTGAAGACATGTGTTAGGTTAATTGGTGTCTCTAAAAAGTGTCTGTGTCTGTGCATGTGTGTGCGTGTGTGTGCGCGCGCGTGTACCCTATGATAGACTGGCACCCTGTTTAGGGTTGTTCCTGCCCTTGTGCCCAGAGTTGCTGGGTGGATTAAGCAGAATATAATGAATGAATGAATGAGGGACCTAACACTTTTGTTTGACGAAAGACAAAAAAGCATTGACAGTACAGTATTACAAACAACATGGAAGGTCAGCTAGATGAGAGACTTGGTGAGTAAATCAATTTGATCATAGGTAAGAGAGAATATACAGGCAACGGGGGTACAAAAACACACAATTGTAGGCCTGTTCTATGGTAAAAAAAAAATGACTTACTGTAGGACAGGCACATACAAATAAGAATGCCATTTACAGCTTGTTACAAAAAAGCAGTGGAAAGTTGCACAGAAACATGAATGACTTGCAAAAAAGTCTTTAAACACATCAACCAAGTTAGAACAGTTTCTTGCCAGATGTGAGCTCACTGGTCATTAAATGGCACTATCACTTATCCCTTTGTGTTTGTCTATATGCTGTGGGGATGCTTAGGGTTCTGGAGCTACCTGTGACTGTAATTAGTTTTGTGTTTGTTTTTTTTTTTTTTTTTTTTTTTTTTTTTTACATTTAGCTCATTTTTTAATTCAAGCTAAGGTAGATGTTTGTAATTTATATACTGCTCACAAAAAAATAATATAATTTTATAATATAAATTGTATTGAAATACCCCTTAATTTTTGTGAGCAGTGTAGACGATAATCCCACTTTTTATTTCTGATTTATACAACGCCACCATGCTATAGTAGATTAGTTTAATCTTGTGAAGTAATGCCGGTTTGTTTTTGAATCCTGCAGACTGAAACCTTACGTATAGAATAACACAATCTTGGCTGACTTCGTTCGTTCATTTGCTGTGGATTAGACTTCGACATTTTGGCCTCGAAATATTGATTTTTAAAGAACATACATCGGTAGCCATCATTTATCATCACTGTAAAAATGTAGCTATATTAAAAGCTCTATGATGAAAATGTGGTCTCTTGGTGGGTTGGCGGCATGTCGGCAAATAACAATTGGCAGGGAAAACACAAGTTGTATGGGTGTGGTGTGCTGTGGAGCAACGTGCTTAATCTGTTTGGAGGATGGTGAGGTTTGTTTTTGCAGGTGAAAAGACATTGTATGGTTTTACATGTGGGGAGCCTTTTTTTTTCATAGCAGATGCTTATTTAACATGTCCGGTCAATCAGAACCATGTCAACATAACCACACACACCATTACATGTATACAAACCAAGGCTGAGAATGAGAGATCAGATTTCCTCCCCATTCTGGATGAGTGAGTTTGCAGTGATTTCTTGCCAGTGTGTCCTCACCCTTTTGCACAGTGTTGGACTTGAATACCCTAATAATAGCCAGCTTGAACATTGGAGGTCAGTAATACCATGCATGCCTGCAATTAGAGCACGGACGTGCACAGGAAACTGAGCTTTAATCACCACAAGAGTTTCAGAACATATGCAGAACAAATGTCTTTGTTTTAGATCAGAGATCTTCATGCCTAAAATGCAACACAATAGCCAAAGAAAATATATGAGATTGAAGTCTTGTATGTTTTATGAGTAACTCTTCTCTGTCCAGTGGATTTCACCTAGTAAGCCTGAGTGGGTGGGTGGTATTTTTTTGTACCACATTTTAAGTTGTACCTACAGCTCTTGCTTTAATTTTTGTTCAGCGGGTAATTGTTGTTTATTTAATGCTCTAGCGTTTATCCAGAAGAAAAAGCTGTGAGTAGAGATTCTGTTCGGGTCACATTTAACTTACACCTGTGCACTTGTGACACAGACACACATGAACAGCACACTGCTCTGACTGTCATTAACTCAGAATTCAGTTCATGTGTTTACTGAGCCTTAAACTTAGTTTATGCTTAGCCACTGTGTTTCTGGGGTCTAATGTTTAGCATGCGGCTCGGCTGTCTTTATTCTTGGGTTCTTGTGCTTCTGCTTGATCTGTTTTATGTGTGCATGTCATTTTGTTAGTTAATAAAAGCTCATAATAAATGTTTTTAATTGTATTGTATCACTTCTCGTGGGATTAGGTGTAAAATAGTTTTTTTAGTGCGTTACTGTATATATGTATGACTTTGCGTTTTACTGTGTAAATGCATGTGGGGTGAGTTTGATTCAGCGTCTTTGTTTCTACTTGTACCCTTGCACTAACTGGTAGAGGCTCTTATCAAGGCTGTAATAAAGTATAATTTGTGCAAGTTTGCCGTGATCGATATGGTGCTCTCACTGTACCTTAACTACTGTGGTAGCCTAGTGCTTAAGGTACTAGATTCTTGTACTGTAGACCCTGATGGTCCACAGTTGGGTCCCTGAGCAAGGCCCTTAACCCACCATTGCTTGAATTGTAAGACTGTATAAGATGTAAATCGCTCTCGATAAGGGTGTAAGAAATTATGGGGTATTTCATCATGGGATATTTCAAATATCCCCTAATTTTTGTGAGCAGTATATTTTGTGGCTGATTGCCACAAACGTAAAGCTAATGGGTAATTAACAGCCCCAGCAGTCTTGCCTTTCAATTGCTTCTTTATGCTGTCATTTCTAATTCCTTTTTAATTAATTCAGAATAATGCAAAATTACAATTAAGTCGGTCAAATATTTACAAAATCAGAGATCAGAATTGGCCAAGGACATGGCAATCTTGTTTGTTTTAATTGGTGCTTATTACAGATTTGATAATCTTACATTTTGTTCATGCTGGTGGGGATAGGATATGCTATACAATGGCAACGAATGGCAAAAATGTATATTTAATATGGCAAACAGTTTTCCTTGAATAATGACATGAATATATATTAAGTTAAACTTATATTCATGCCAGCAATGTCTAGTATTATTACAGATGGCTCAAATCAGGTTACCTGACTTTTAAATAATTGAAGTGTAGCCAGTGTTAGAGGTTGGCGATGTTTTGCATGATACATCAGCTGATCTAAGTTACAGATTCTTAAAAACTACACTTTACATATTATCCCATTCCCAATAAAGGGATTTTTTTTTTATTCAAAGTGTGCTGCACTTTATTGCATTAACATGACTACACTCTATATAATGAAACATGCAGTTGGTCATTGTTCATTAAGTGCTGGCAATATTCTTAATATGCTTAGAAAAGCATAATGTCTACCACAATATTAAAAAGTATCACAGTACGAAATAATCTTGTCAGATTACATGGACTGCGTTTCCCTGTGCATTAGAGGTGTGTGAGGATGTAAAGATGTTATGGAAAAAAACAAGCTCAGAGACACACCAGTGCAAAGTGGCTTATTTACACAGTGCACTAATCCCATCGAGACACACTTTTTTATTTTTTTTTTAATCTATCTGCAAAAGTCTTTAACATGTTCTCTCTTACATCTCTCACTCCATGGCTGGGAGGCAAACGACTTCTCTCCTGTGCTGGCAGGAACTGAGTGTTTACTGGCTAGCTAACCAGCAGATCTGCCTCCCTCCACAATACCAAACCACAATTGTTCATGTAAGAATATATAATAATTTGATAATAGTCTTCTTAGAATTGGCTGTAATTATTAAAAGTATACTGTTAAAAACAGTATGGACATGTGCCCCAAATTATGCCTATGACTTCTTTTATCCAGTTCTTACCTTAACATATGAAATTAATGTTTTTTGTGAACAACAACTTTAACATGGTGATTTATACATTACAAATTAAATTAATATTCCATTCAAAGAAAGCATCTGATGAAACCAGACCAAAGGCTGGATCATAAACTTAATAATACCTTACTTATATATTTTTCCCCATATCCAGAGCAACTTACAGCAGTAGTTGGTAAGGGCCTTGCTTAAGGACCCAACAGTTGCATCTTGGCAGAGGTTGGGTTTAAACCCTGGACCTTCTGGTCTACAGTGCAGCATATTAACCACTGTATTATCTTAGTCCCAGTTCAATTAATGATTTATCCATGTTAATTACTTTATCTGGATCTCTGCTGTGGTAGCGCTGAAGCTTACTGGCCACTTAATGGGGAGGATAAAACCCTGAATGTTTGAGCTGACACTCCCAATATTACAACCTATACTGCCAAGAAAAGAACCTATAAAGGTTAAACATTGTGTTTAAAAACCTAAATAAATATTAACTGTGTTTCAGTGTGGATAAAGAACTTAAGTTAGCTTTTAATATACTTTGATAATTGCATTGGTAAATGGTGTTTAGGTTCATATACTTAAAGCATAAACACAGTGACCCCTTCATTATCTTGTCAAAACAGGCAACTGATAAAAGAGTAAAGGGCAGGGGTTGCCCATTAGGTGAAGCTTTGCTGTGTTTGCACCAAATGAAAGCCTGTTGAATGTGCTGTTATTCTACAGACGGAGGCTTCTCGGAGAGGCTTTGTTTATTCCCTGGCCAGTATACTTTTTTTTTTTTTTTTTTTACTGTATTATACAGAAGTATACATGCAGTATAGAGGATAGGGAACAAATGGAGGATAGGGAACAAAGTCTTGAACTGGGCATACTCTGAAAGCATATGTATGTGTTTAAATTAAACCGACAGAACCTTCAGGGTGTGAGAGCACTTCCCTTTGACAAGCACTGAGCAGTGTTGTGCGCTTAATCCTGTCTTCCTCACTCACCGCTGCCTGCACCGAACCCTACCGGGATATAGTTGTCTGATTTAATGTGTGTGTTGGGGCACAGCAGCCATTGTATGGACATATTCTGGTTCACGGCTACTACAGTTTTGACTGAGTGTGTCTGTTCCTACTAGTGGATCATCTCATCTCTGAACCAAAGTCTTAAAAAATGATCGATTGCTTTTTTTGATTGATTGCTTAGTATTTTATGGTATTAACAGTAGAAATAAATTGTTTGTTTACTTGACGTAACGATGAGCATCGGTGTTACCGAATGCTGTACTGCAACAGCTAATGCATCTAGCAAGGTAAAATGTGTTACATTGGTTCATTACTTATTCTCCACATACCTGAATATAAAATCAAGTAACCATTTTGAAACTTAAACGAGCAACTTTGAGGCTTTTTGTCTTTTCCGAGCACACCTTCGTAAACACATTAAGGACAAGGAAAACGCATAAAAGCGTAAATTATGGATGAGTTTGAACATGTGGGCCAGGGGACTGAGTGGAAGTGGTAATGGCCTAGTGAATGTTTGATTCCCTAAAAATGTACTGTTTAGGAGTCTGTGCAGAACATTGGAATAACCTTTCAACAAGCCTAATGAAATAATTTTCAAATTTAGTGTCAGATCATTTTATTCAGGTCCTTTTTAGTCACTGCAAGACTTTACTACAGCGACTGGATGCAAAGAATGAGAAATGAAAGGGTGGGACTGTAAATACAGCCGAAACTTAAGTACCGAGCCAGCTGATGTTTGTGTGTGGGAGTAAAAATAGCAGCTGAAACATGGTTCCCACCAGCTAAAGGCATGGTCCTTTATTAGTCACATGACCTCTCTGCTTTTAAAGTGAGTGATTAGTTACAGATGTGACTTCATTCAGATAAGGCTGACTCATTACTTGATTACACAGGCAGATGTAATTTAGATGTGTATGATTGACTTAGTAGTTCTAGGTATAATCACTTTTTCAAAGTCCGAAGCAAAAAAAGTGATTTTCTTCCAGTTACAATATTTCAGAATTACTAAACTCCTCAGACAGGAAAAACCTAAGTACTGTTAAAGAGACTGAAACAGGAAACTACTAAATACCAGACTAGTGACTGCTCCATCTGCTCTCATTGTTTGCTCATATCAGGAATGCCAATTTAGTCACAAACAGTTGTAAATTGTGGTAAATATTATTAACCAATATCTTTTTATATCGACAAACTGATGCAATCGTTGGTTTGAATTCCTTCTATGATTGCTTGCATTTCTGAAACCTTTAAAGTTATCAAATACTACAGGCCTTTAGATTTACATTATTTAGCAGGTACCCTTATCTAGAGTGACTTACAACTTGTACATTCTTACCATTCAAACAATTGTGGGTTAGTGATCTTGTTTAAAGACACAACAGTGGCATTTTGGCAGAGGTGGGATTTTGAACCCTGGCCCTTCTGGCCCATAGTGTAGTACCTTAAGCACTACGGCAGTCCCCATTTGTCACCTAAAACCATGAAAATTCTTAGAATCTAACTCGAACAGCTGTGCAGATGATCATGCTGACCAAAATAGCATTTAAAACTCCTATTTAGGATAAGTGATCAACCCATTTAGAGCAACCACTGTAAAATTGTTTGGGTGCAGGCAGTCTTCTTCCAGATAATACACCAGGGTAATGGCCCCACCAGTCAGTTATAGTGGGTTGATTGCCTCAGACTAATTCCTCATAGTTAGAAAGTTGCTATTAACAGGGCTTCAGGTTAGTTGTAGAAAGGCACAAGCTAGAAAAGGAAAAGGAAAAAATCAGAAACCCTCTTAGAGCATCATTCGGGCTTAATTGAAAACTTTACCTAAAATGGGCCATGGATGTTAATGTTATGTGGTGTCTGTGCTGAGGGACTTCACTCTGTACTTAAGTGGATAAATCAAAGGACACTCTTCAGACAGCAGGTCAGACCCAACATTTGTTTTAAAAATTTGCATGAACATTTGTTGACAGAAAGGCAGCAAGTCTGCAAGATGGTCTGTGCTGTCAAACTGGCATTAGCTCGTTATTCTACCATGCATACTTTTATAGCATTTTTGCACTTAAGATAAATTAACCTGTTCTATTGGGAGACTGCAAAAATGTACAATGATTTTACTGCAAAGTTGATTATGTAATATAGTAAATATTCTAAATAATTTAGAAATTAGAGGCCATCCCAGATGGTAAATGGGCTTCATGGTAGTTGCATACCAATTGAAAGATAATCTCTACTTATGGTGGTATCTGAATTTGTCTGTAGTAATAACGTTTATTGCAAACGGTGCTTTGGACGTTTGTTAAAATTTGTTTATGATTGATTGATTGATTCATATACTTTCTGATTAATCATGGACAGGGTTGAGCCTAATTCTGTGCTCTTTTCTGTTCCTGGTTTCTGTTTTCTATTTAGCTTTATTTCCACTTCTGTCTCCCTAGCTCAGCTTTTATGGTTCTTTTTTTCTTTCTTTGTGCCTCTCCTAGATGATGTGACTCCTCTGTGAGTGAGTAGTTGTCTGTTTCTGTAAAATAGGGTGTATTAGCTATGGAAAGCATGGCCTTACTCTTCTGACCACATCAGTTCATCTTTTCTCCTGCCCATCCCATAACCAGCCCTACATTACAAGCTCTTACTGCCATTTTGATCACTCTCTCCCCTTCTCCCAAACAAACACACAATAGTGGAAGGGTTGTCATTTTAAGAATTACACTTTGACAGTTGTGAAAAAGGAATCAAGCCAGAGCTAGAGACTCCTGCCAATAGTCTAGAAGGCATATAATCTAGACCCCTTGCTTCTTTGTTTAAACCGTACACCGAGCCCTGATTAACAATTCATCTGCACCACTCATTAAGCTTCTTTTTGTCTCTGTAAATAAGGCATATAGTTGCAGTTCACTGTTTAAATTTTGGTGAAGGTGTCTCCAATATGTCTAGAGCCACCCAACTATCCAGCCTATGTGTAATCACTGAGCATGGCAGCCTTGTGGAAAGCTCTGTTTTCACTGCAAGTCAGCTGGCTTGAGGAATTGTAGCCTCCAAACATGGTAAGCAGTTAAGGAATGTCATCTCCCTTCCCAGATGCTGTAAAATTCGCTTGAACCATGGACCTCCTGCCCTTTTAAGTGATTAATGGAAATTATCTGCATGTTCTGAGACCCACTGGATGGAGTCTGGGGGGAGAGGGGGGGGGGGGCTGTTGCACAAGGGGGGGGGTTAGGAGAGACCTGGACAAGGAATGATTTAAGAACACGACCGAAGTGATAAGCATATAATGTTAGGGTCTCATGGGGTTAGAGACGTGCTGTGTGTGTGTCAGATTTGAATACCTGATGGTCCTGATGGTCCAGGGTTCTAATCCCACCTCTGACAAAGCTGTCACAGTTGGGTCCTTAAGCAAGGCCCTTAAACCACGATTGCTTGAATTGTAAGCCAGTATAAGTTGTAAGTCGTTCTGGATAAGGGCGTCTGCTAAATGCCATAAATGTAAATGTTCATGTATGTATACAAACTTTTAAAATCAAGCAAATGCAGTAGAGAATATCACAAATGTAGGAGTGTTGTGTAAAAAAAAAAAGACTCCCAAGTGAATCCTGTAATTTATTGGGTACAGGCAGATATACTTGCAGTGCACCAGTCCTTCATAATGTTCTGTAACCGCACCACCTGACCTTAAAGCCTAACTCTGGGATGTAACAGTTTCCTTAGAACTGCTTTTTCCAGCATCTGACTCTTCCCTTTAAGAAGCCGCAGGAGCTGAAGAATACATAATGTCTCGAAGGCTGTTTTCACATATACACTACTGATCTATTTATGTTCACATTGTAATGTCTTGTCCACTTTAGCACTGATCAGATCTGGCCACTTGCTGTTGACATCACTTCTTTCGAACCCCTGTTGAATAACATTGAATTATGGATAATGTATTCACCTTGTCATATTGCTGTTGAGGGCAGCTTGGACGGTATCACCATTGATAACCAAGAATGTCCTGGGTTCGATCCCAGGTCAAGCGATCTAGGTTCTTCCATTTTCAAGTCTGACACATTTAAGTAGAAAGAGAGAGAATTCAGTATTACGTGCTAGCTAATGTTATTAGATAAGCTGATAATGTTATCAGCTTACAACCCAGAGGCTGGCAGGTCAATGATCTAACTTTGAATGTGGAATGGTTGTCAGTCGATCTGTTTTATTTGTTTTTTCTGATTATAAGATCTGATATTAAATGTGTATAGAGGACTCCCAATTTTATTTTGGAATTTATTCAGAGCAGGCAGATGTGCTAAAAGTGCACCAGTATTTCAGTGTGTTCCGTAACCGCACCACCCAACCTCCATGTTGTAAGCCAAATTACAAATGGAATCTTTATCTGCAAAGATTACAGCCTGGCTTTGAGCACTTCATTTTATGTTTTTTTTTTTTTTTTGTTTGTTTGTTTTTTTTCTCCCACATATCCTGCTTGGTTAAAAACGTTAGACGAGTTAACTTGGCTTTGTGTTTGTTTACAAAAAGACAGTCTGTCTTTCTCTTTGTACATTTTATGTTGTCTGATCTACTGTGTTTTTCTGTGGTCTCTGTTCCATCTTTAATTTAACTTAACTACAGTTAATCTTTCTTTCTCTCTTCTCACCTCAGTCTCCTCCCTCTCCCTTGGGCGTTGTTGCTGTGCACTTTTGTTCACTTTCAGTATCTGTTGTTTCAAAATAAAAGCTCTCTGCAGAGTTTGGTGCCTTTTGCAATGGAAGCACTGTGGGCCTTTTGTAAATTAACCAAATCCAAATTCGAACCAACTGATCTCAGCTGATAAATGTGATTTGTGCTTCATTGACTTGTGTGTGTGTGTGTGTGTGTGTGTGTGTGTGTGTGTGTGTGTGTGTGTGTGTGTGTGTGTGTGTGTGT
>JAVSBV010041990.1:0-11224 GCA_033117975.1 Parotocinclus spilosoma
TCGGGTAGTGATGCCAGAGACGAAGAGTTTCTTCACGGATATTACATACTGTACACGTTCTTTGGTCCAATTAAGTGAAATTTTCGTATTTACATGCTTCCTAGTTCCAGATGGTATCTGTCCTTAACCTCTTGTTGCATTCATGAACTAGGTGTATGTTTTAAAAGAACACCAGTATATACAGTACTGTGCAAAAGTCTTAGGCCACCTTAAGATTTGTTTTGCTTTATCATAATATAGTGACCATATTTAACACATTTCTGAGGACTGGATTCAAAAATGTGAAACTTGGATTCCTCGCTCTACAATACTATATTCTGATGATCTTCTGTCAAATGTTTGTGAGCTTTTGCATATCTTAGGCTTTTTATCCTGTTCTACTTCTGAAAAATGGGTTTCTTGGCTGCTTCACTTCCAAAAAGATCACCTGATCACATTTCTATGGACTGTAGAAAGGTCAGTTTGTATCCTGATACTGCCCCCAGAGCTCCCAGCTACTGCTATTACTCAAATTTAAAGAGAAAGTCACAGTAAATACTTACCACTTTAACCTATAATAGCAGGCCAACCCTAGTCATGATACAAGGTACACTAACAGATCAGTAATATGTGCAGAACCCCCTGCAGCCACATCCTTTGGCTCTCATGGCAGATCTTCCACATTATTCAGCAGGATAATGCTTACCCACACACACCACGGGAATCCCAGCAATGTCTCGCAACAATCGCTCACAGAGACTGCTCGGTTACCAGCTGGGCAAGACCGGCTGGGACACCAGATCTGGCAACCCACAAGTGTAGAGGATCAACAGGCCCATCTGTTTGAATGCATGTTCAACCGTATCTCATCTTGTATCCAGGCTAGAGGCGGTTTAACAGGGTAACTAGAGCCTCATTTCAACTGTACAGTTTATACCTCAATAAAACTATCCTTTTATTTTTTGTCATCACTTACATAAATCATCATTACAATCATACACATCAAATTAATTCCTGGTGTGTTTTTCTTTCAATGTGTTTAAATTGGATAAACCCAGTAGCATGATTGAATTTTAATGCTTTTTATGGAATTGTTATGGTAATATTCATTTGTGTACTAGTCTATCCCAGATGTGCTAGTTGTGACACAGTGTGAATAAATTAGTATGTTATGCCCTGAGATGTTTTGAGATGTTCAGATGTCACCCCAAGGTTGTTCTCCTGCCTTGGTGCCAGATGTTCATGGAACAGAACGTGGATGCACCGTGACCTAACCAAGATTAAAGGTTTAGTTGGGCTGCAGGGATAAACAGACAGAAATACTGCCAATTACACATCAAGTTACACATCTACACTGAATCCAGGAATGCCTGGAACAGAACCATCTGATTCTACTACCTTTATTTTTTCAGCCTGGCAGACCCCCTAAACCAGAACGCAACGGATAATTCAAGCGTTAGATAATTTGAGTGTTAGCTTCATGCTTAATGACCCAACAGTGCCAACTGTTGGCTGTTTTTGATGTGAATTGTGGTACCTTGTGGTCCCTTCTGTGGTACCATGAATGGATTATTCCAATTGCATTACTTCTACAGGGGCCATTTTATTCTGGTTTTAAACGAGGACCAATTAAGGTGTAATCCACTTTCAGCCTTAACTTAAGTTAACCTTATCCAAAGCAAATCACAAACCTGAACACCTACAGCTTAAGGTCAAGGATTTGAACTCACAAACGTACAATTAGTAATCCAAAGCCTTATCCAGTACCACCATTTGGCCTTCCTGTACATGATTCAGACATGTTTAATTACTGCCCAATCCAAGCCTTAATCCCGACCCTCCACAGTGCCCATACTCCCACTCCGTTAACTCCTTCATTACCAGGCTCTGCTGGCTCAGTGGTGAGAGCCAGCTGCTTGGAAATGCACTACCCTGGGGGTCTGGGTCTGCAATGTGAAGGGCAGGTGGTGTATTTATGGAAGTCCTCACTAGACTGGCAACCTGCCAGGGGCTTTGCCTGTGTCCAGGGAAATCCAGTTTAAGATCCAGTTCCTAAAACAACATGCTTTGCTTTGCGTTTTGCTTTTTCCGCCAGTTTTTTCTACCGTGTCTGCACATCTGCTCCTCAGACGTCCTCTGGATTGACTTGTCTTGGCACAGACGAACAGCAACACGTGCAAATGTCTTGGATTCTTTTAACTTAAATGGTGTGAAAATACCAGATTGATGGCGTTATATACAAGTGCATGAAGAACGCAGGCCTATGGCCTATGGGACCGTTTAACCTCTGATCACCTATAGAGAACTTTTTTACCTAGAACTAAA
The DNA here is from genome assembly GCA_033117975.1 of Parotocinclus spilosoma. Taxonomy (NCBI): domain Eukaryota; kingdom Metazoa; phylum Chordata; class Actinopteri; order Siluriformes; family Loricariidae; genus Parotocinclus; species Parotocinclus spilosoma. The sequence continues at coordinate 2,305 of JAVSBV010041990.1, forward strand.
AAAGTAACAGCAGGGGGAAAAGCTTTCTCATACTTGGCCCCCCAGCTATGGAATAAACTTCCTACTTATGTAAGAGATTCAGACACTCTCCAAATGTTTTAGTCTAGGCTAAAAACATTCTTATTTACTCAGGCTTTTAGTTAGATTTAGACTATGAAACATGGCTCAGGTCGCCTCTTACCTCTTAGCTGTTTCCTTCTGGTTCTCTTCCTTTAGCTATGCTGCTATAGTAGTGCTGCCGGAGCTTCATGCTGCACATGGCATCAGTGATTGATAATAGACTCTGTGCTCCTAACCCATAAGTAACTACATTTTCTCTTTTCTCTCCAAGCTGATGTTCCAGTTACAGCACCACACACTTAGATGTTCCTTCACCTCAGCATCACTCTACTGGTCTCCATCAACAGAAACCAGTCCCACCAGAGTGCAGGAACTCCTTTCATCATTTAGTCTCTAGTAGACGATGTGCTTCCAAGGACCGCCCACTGAGGACTGATTTTAAAATATATTATGTATTAAAATCTAACTAAAATTACTAACTTAAATATTATTATTGATATTGATTTGATCAATGATATTATTTACCTATTTTTAATATTACTTTAATATACTTTTAAGTATTTACTTAATGAACATCTAGACCACCCATAGGCTTATAATAGGACAGGTCCCTTTTTGAGTCTTGGTCCTCCTAAGGTTTTTTTCCTTCTACATTCAGGGAGTTTTTCCTTGCCACTGTCGCCCTAGGCTTGCTCACTTTGGGATTGGCCTTTTAAGATAAAATAATATTATAAAGCTGCTTTGAGACAATGCTCCGTTGTAAAAAAAAAAACGCTATAGAAATAAATTTTGTATTGAATTGAATTGAATTATCAGTAAACACTGTTCATCGCTGTAAACTCAGTTACCTGTTTGTAGCTGACAGAAGTGGCACCTGGTGGGGTCTTCTGCTACTGTCACCCATCTGCTTCAAAGCTGTGCTATCAGAGATGCTCTTCCTTTTTTGTCATGAGTGGTTATTTGATTTACTGCTGCCTTACTATCAACTGGCCATTCTCTTCTGACTTCTGGCATCAACAAGGAGTTTTCAGACAGAGAACTGCTGCTCACTGAATACTCACTGGACCATTCTCCCAGCTGTGCGTGTAAATCCCAGTAGATCAGCAGTTTCTGGAATACTCAAATGTCCTCCTGCCTAAATGCATTGAGTCGATTAGATATTTGCATTACCGAGCGAAAGGTGCAGCAATTGGGCAATTGAGTGGAAGTTGAATGGATGTTATATGTGTTAATATTTATGAGATGACATATTGTGTGTAATATTCCTAAAATGTGGTTTATTAAATTCATAAACCCCGTGATAAGTCAAAGTGAAGATAAACCAGTTTTTTATTTCTTGTCAGCTATGATGAATGAAACTTGCCGTAAAAACAGCAGTTAAACAGCACAGACTGAACCTTGCCCACTCAATCATTCTCTTTCACTTTACTTTTTGTTTAGTTGTTTACTGCGAGACGGCTATAAATGATAAGCACAGACGAGGCTCTATCTGAAATGAAGATCAGCATTCCCACAGGTGTGCAGCCATGAGAGAGCTGAACGACCAACTAGATCAGCTTCACTTTTACTGAGTTTAGAATTAAATTATTTATTGTAAAGCATCATCTTTTTATTCACTGACACACAATATATGTGACATGCAAATGCACACATTTAATTACTAAACGACAGTAATATTTTATAATGTCAGTAATATAGTGATTTTTTTTTCCTAAATATTCGTTTTGACTAACTAGTATTATACAAGCAGAACATTAAACACTCTCCAATCAGCCAAAACTTATTATCATGCATTTGAAAAGATCAATGCAGCTACTTTATCAGGCGATCCTTTAAGTTGCAAGATGAATCAGACTTGTTGCTCCAGGATATCCCACAAACTGAGTTGTGCAAAATTTGGAGGCCATGGCAATGCCTTGATCTCCCGTGGCAAGGTACGTTATCACCAATAGGGATGAGGATTTTACTGTTACCTGTTACTTTTTTTGTTAGTATTATTCCTGAACTATTTATTATTTTATTGTGCAGTATTTTAATAACTTAGATGCTTTCCTTCCTGTTGCCAGTGGATTCTATTTTCTACTGTTAATCGTTTTTTAATAAAGTTTTAAGGCCACCGTGGCCTTAAAGTTTACTGTGTTTGTTTATTAGCCGTTAGCAAATAAACAGATTTTCTTTAATCTCAGCTTCGTCTGCATTACATACTGCTCACAAAAATGAATAAAAAATGAAATATCTCCTTTTTTTGAAAAAGCAATGTAGTTCAATGTTATACTTTCTTACAGCCCTTTCCTATTTTCTTTTTATGGTTGATTGATTACGGTGACTTTTTACTGACTTTCCATCAGCGCTTTGATCGACACTGTGCCAGATCACCAGCAGCAGCGCACGAGGACCTACGGCAACAAGTCTGCTGTACTATCAGGTGAATCACCTGTGCCACACCTTATAGTCATACATAGTCATACGTCTGGCACACCAGAGCACCACTCTTTACCTGTTCCAAAAGCTTTACCTTCCTCAGTGAAACACCCTCTGAGCAGCCTGTAGAAAGGTCTCTGGTCATAGGTGATTCTATTTTGCGATACATGAAATTAGCAACCCCTTTAAAGACACCATCAGCTAGGGTTACGTATATCCAGGGAGCCAGAGTGCCAGACATAATAGGGAGCCTTATTGAGATTCAAAGTCATAGATGTTCTAGCATAGTTGTCCATATAGGGGCTAACAAAATACGCCTTCGCCAATCAGACGTTACTAAGGCTTATTTTGTAGAGGTGGTTAGAGTTGCAAAGGCAATGTCTGATGCAGTAGTGTGGCAGTGAGGTGACCAAGCCTACAGTAAGTTATGGTTGCTGAACTGCTGGCTGTCCAAGAGGTGCTATAACAACAATGTGGGCTTTATAGACAATTGGACAACTTTTGAGGGTAAGCCTGGCCTTTTAGGACATGACAGTGTCCATCCCACTCAGGAGAGGGCTGCTCAGGATTGACTAGGGACTGACAGATCCAGGGTCAGGTAGCAGACAATTAGGCTTAACCAACTGTTTGCTGGAAGCCATGCACCGTCAGTCAGATCTAACGTTGTTAAAATTGTATTTTTATTTTTACCCGCATCAGCCCTTACTCTAAATTCACTTAAAAAGCTTGTTTTTAGTCATCTCATTAGGATAAACTTTTGCAAAGTCTATGTCCATAGTAGCTGGGAGGCCAAAAGTCTTTCTAACCTGACGTGACAAGACATTTTTCGCCAAAACTCAAGCACTCAGAAAACACTTTGCAGATTTCAAATCTATTCATACGTTGGTATTTACTGAGGGATTTAACATGACAGGTAAATATTTATGCAGGTTAGGCAGAGTGAAGCACAGCACAATGTCAGATTCTAAGATGCTTTGAGATGCAGGTCTGCTTCTTTATGCAGCTTGTCGCTTGGGAGATAAAGCACTTTGGTGTGTTGTAATAACTTGTATGATTATCATACATTTAAATCCAGTTCGTGAGCCCATATCATTTGAACACGACTTATCTCTCCAAGACATCAAAGCTTAGGAGAATTGGATTTTCTGAAATGTTTTATCCTTTAAATAAGAATCTCAAGTACTTGGTGTTTTTACCCATCCAGCAGCTTGAATATAAAAAAAGCATAATTGTAAATTTATCTGTTCCTTTTTCCTTTAACTTTCAGTCTATGGAAACGTTTAAAATATTTAAATCTGGATAAGAAGAGTTTGAGGTTTCTGTTAGCAGAGAACTTGATGTCAAAATACTAACTAATAACTGCTATGTTCCTTTGCCTTCGCAGATCAGATTTGAGGTCAAATAATTTACCTTTAAGTAAATCAAAACACAGTATAAAAATACAGTAAACTGGATTCCAGTCCGCCAGAGAGCTACTATAGGTTAGACATAAATCTCAAAACTAATGCTTAAGCACATAAAACAGTGAAATGTGTTTTTCAATAATACTACAGGTAGATTTACAACCCCAAATCAGAAACCTTGTGACAGCACGGATAATGCACATTTAAAAAACAGTGTTCCTTTATTTATATTCTTATATATACTTAGACAGTACATACCCAGAGATATTTAATGGTTTTGCTGGAATGTAAATTGTAAATTCTTACATTTCAGGCCTGTAACACAAGAACTGTTTAACATCAAGCAGTTTACTCTAGATTTTTATGTAGATTTTCACTCTAGACTTCCAGTTCCGGTTCGCTAGTATAGGTCAGAGAGCGGAAAATTTTAACTTTTGTTTAAAATTTGATTTAAAGCTGTTTCTTATCAACTGGACGAAGAAGGACTTTGCACATTCTGAATCCCACCTCAGTAAATTCATCTCTGACAATGGATTACATTTGCCAGGCTTCCAAACAGATCGAGTTACGAAGCTTTCAGGGAAAACAAAAGGCAGCTTGAATTTGCTTCTACGTCAATCAAAGTTGGTATACAATTTCAGTGCTATGCTAATATGCAACCCGAACTTAGAGACATTAACTATAAACTGTAAACAGTTTTATGGACCACAGGAGTTTTCCTTCTTCATTCTGGATGGTGTTTACATCCTTCCCCCAGTCAGTGTAAGTACTGATGCGCTGCAAACCCTGGCTGAGCGCACTGAAACAAAAATACCTGTGCTGTCTTTTCATAACCTTGGGGATTTTAACAGAGCAAAATTAAACATTTATCCAGAGTGTCTGAGAGCCAATACAATAGAGATACAATCTTACAATTCAAGCCTATTGTGGCTCTTGCTCAATGACCCAACAGTGGCAACCTGGGAGAGGTGGGATTTGAACCCTGGACCTTCTGCTCCATAGTCCAATGCCTTAATAATACAAATAACAGTGGCGATTCAATGTGGCATGGACTGGACAAGTTTTACTTGGCCACATCAATGTTCAGCCATTCTTGCATCAAATTATTTCACAGTTCATCCGTATTTGTTGATGTCTTTCCTGGTATCTTAGTTGTTGATCCAGGTAGTCCAAAAGATTTTCAGGAGGATTCACATCTTGTGAGTTTTGCAGTCCAGTCTAGTTGTGTGACTGCTCCTTAATGTTCATCATTCTAATCAGTCACCACCTTTTCACCCCCTATAACCCAGAAGTCAGCAAAGGCATCTTTTGTGCCACTCTGCTCCATATGTTCATAGTATGCAGTTTCTTGCGGAGTGTTCTTTCAGTAATTGGTTGTGAAGGCAATACGATGACTTTTAGAAACAATTCTTGCCTGGATATAAAACAAGCCATGAAACAAACTGGCAGACCCTGTTCCTTAGTTTCAACTTTTGTCCCATTGACCCATATGACCATACACTTCAATGCACTTGCAATATACAAGACTGCATTGACTGCCCCTGGTGGAATTTTTGATGAACTCCAGATCATTCACATACAACACCAACCTTGTGGCCTAGTGGTTAAGGTATTGGACTATGGACCAGAAGGTCCAGGGTTTGAATCTCAAGTTGAGTTCTTGAGCAAGGCCCTTAATACACAATTGCTTGGACTGTAAGACTGTATTAATTGTAAGTCGCTCTGGATAAGAGTGTCTGCTAAATGACGTAAATGTAAATGTAAACCCAAGGTTGCCAACCAGAATAAGACAATTGTTTCAGGACAGAAATTAGCTGACTACGGAGATCAAGGTGGCTAAAATGTGCTTCACTGAAAAGCATAAAAACAGTTTTTAATCTTTGACTTTTCATCAGTGTGGAGAGGCCTGTAGGACATAACAGAACATAATGACCTTATTGCCTTCTACTAGAGGTTTGATAGGGACAAATTCAGATACACAGACTGCACTGCACTGCACTGTCTCAAAACACATGCTGACCAACTGGCTCCAATATCACAGAAAATGCAACTTTTCTCTGGAGCTGTGTAAGGCCTCCTCCTGCTTCAAAGGCTCAACATCACCCAAGTCCCCAAGAAACTTTCCATCACAGTACTAAATGACTACAGGCCTGTTCCATAAATGTCTCTGAATAATGATGGTAACATGCAACTGCACGACAACCTGCAACATCTTGTGTACCCTTGTGCATCTTGTAATGCCCTGCAATCTGTCAGTGGATCACCCGATTTCGGAAACAGCAGGCAGGGCTGGCGGTTGTGACTTCTGGTATATGGTCAGTCAATACCTGTGCACCTCCTTCAAGGACCCAATTGTTAGACTCATGAAGTTTGAAGCTAACACCATGGTCATAATTCTTATTCAAATTGTTGACAATTCTGCATAGTGGCAGGAGGAACGGTTGATGCTCTGTTGTGACCTGAACAAATGTGGAACTCAAAAAGGCTGTGGAGATGAAAGTGGAGTTTAGGTGATACTGCTCTGCCTCACAATATCAAATTACCGTTTCCTAACGCCTGACATTAAAGATTGGAGAATTATGGAATTTACGCTTTATGTTTTGTGAAACAGGACAATGACCTACAGTAAGTCAAAATTGTTTTGACATTACAATATTCACATAGTCTATGTAAAGGTATCAGAGATACCACTAAATACTTTCCCTTCTGAAAGTATTGGAACAGTGAGGCCAATCCTTAGAATTACTGGACCATGTGACTGTGAGGTGTTTTTTGTTGCATGTGTCATGTTACATTGATTATTACTATTAGCATGGTAGGAGATTATTCATTTTGCAGAAAGATAATGACCCTAAACATACTACTACCAGAAGTACAAATGAGTTCATCAGGAGCAAGAGGTAGAAGGGTTTGGACTGGTCTAGTCAATCTCCAGACTTAAACCCTATAGAGTATTTTACCTTCTAAAGAGGAGCAACCCCCTAAAAACAAACATTAACTGATAGAGGCTGCGGTGAAAGCCTGGAAAAACATCACAAAAGAAGAAAACAACTGTTTAGTGATCAGTTTAGTGGGTCACAGGCTGAATACAATTCTAGCAAGCAAAAGTTTTTTAAATAAATATTCGGTCTTATTCAGATGAATATATTTTAGGTTTATCTGTTCCAATACTTCAGGAAAATGGGTGGGTTCAGACAAAAAACTGCTATCTTCTGAATTGTGTATCATAACCAGATGTTAACACCTGGAAATAGAAGAAATGTTGATCTCACATTATTGTCCAACCACAACGTTTTCAATGTATAAAAAAAATAAAAGGATTGGCCTCACTGTTCCAATGCTTTTGTACATTATGTCATGTTATGACATCATCTACACAGCCTCCCTAATGTCATCACAATGCATGAACTTCCACTCTTAAATTTTAACTTTCGCCTCTGCTTATGGTTCTGCAGTGTTGATTGACTGTTGAGGTGACCGGCTGTTTACAGCTGCCAGAGTCCAGAGTTAAAGGCACAGAGTTAAGAGACATATTTATGTCTTTTTATTCAGTCAAATGAATGCTGTAAACCTAAATATATATCTAATTCTGATTTGTTTTGTTTGTTTCTGTTGGTGAATTTGATGTATACTTTAGAATCAGTGTCTGTGTTGGAAAAAGTATGTAAAACATATTCAGTGCCTTATTTTTATTCTAGATTTGTGTTTGTCTGTGCGTGCCTTCGTCTCACCAATATCTGGGTGGTAGAAAAGAAACGTCACCAAACTTTAGATGGTGTGTGTTGGTGTGAGCAGCTCTGAGCGACAAGCTATTTATTATCACGCTTTAGGTGTCAGCGATAAATTATCCTGCCTAATATGACAGGCGCATTATTCATCAGTAAAAGAGCAGCCAAACAGCCATCTCCGGATCCATATCGATCCCTGTTCCCTCCATTACCAAAAAGAGAGGCTATCTGCATGACACCCGGCTCACTGTGCATGTTGATCACGCTCTTTGAAAGATCTGGAGAAGACCTAAAGTGAGAGAGAAAGGAGATAAAGAGACACAGACTGTATGGACTCTCTTGAGAGTGCGATATAATGAACATGGGATCACTTTTATACTCAGCTGCCTCTCAAAACTCAAATGATCATATTTCTTATTTTTTACCTATTCTTCAGGCAACTCAAGTGTCAACCAGGTTAATAACAACTGAATACAGTTCATAAGAGGCTGAGGCGCTGGGATTAGTACCTTGAATTCTAAGTAATACTTTATAAAGCACATAAAAACGTTGTTATGGTGTATTATATTGATTCATTAATACTGATTCTTAGTCGGGTCCGCAGTATGAATCGATTCAGCTGCACCAGAAATGACTTGCTACTGTATCTTTAATGTATAATACTGAATGAACAATTATTGTGTGATAACAGTAGTAAAAGTACTTCATACATACCTGTCAAGTCTCCCGTTTTGGCCCGGGAAACTACCGTATATTACCCCTTTTCCCCGCCGTCTTCCCGTATTAGCATTTTCCCGTAAATTTCCCCTATTATATTATAATTTTAAAAACCATTCCTGTGCCTCTCCAAACTGAAATGTCACAAACCTCGCAAGAACTGGTGAGAAAGATTGTTACAGAAAATAAAATGCCATTAAACAGCATTGTTTGTGTTTTACTCTCATGTAAAATTAACCACTTTGGCCCCGCCCACAAATCCACTCCTTCCAAAAGAGTGTTAAAGGATGCAAAGTCTAGAACAACTCTGTATAATAAGTCAGTGAATGCCAGAGAAACACGTGAGTAAAGAAGAAGAAGAAGAAGAAGAAGAAGAAGACTTTAAGTAATGTGTATATACAGTGCATCCGGAAAGTATTCACAGCGCTTCAGTTTTTTCACATTTTGTTGCGTTACAGCCTTATTCCAAATTGTATTAAATTGATCTTTTTCCTTAAAATTCTACACAAAATATCCCATTATGACCATGTGAAAAAAGTTTTATTGAGAGTTTTGAAAATTTATTAAAATTAAAAAACAAAGAAATCATAT